>JAPQRP010049841.1:0-11929 GCA_037367295.1 Apogon hyalosoma
ACTGTATTTTACACCAATTATTTACATGGATTGATAGGATTAGTGGATTAACAGGTATTAAACAGTTTAGATCAGTAAGTGATATTGGTCGCCAGTGGATGTTTGAGTCTTTATGGAATAAGGGTTTAGGACTATTGGTTTTAAGTATGACCAAAAGAAACAAAATATAGAGTGTTTAGATTGATTTATTTCAGTGTAAATAGAAGCAAAACTGCAGAAATAATGAAGAATCGTTTTGCATTTGCACGATTTTTAAAGCGTTACATGTTATATAATATTTTGACCAGGACTTCTTTTTCACTATAGTTTTTTGCTGCCATAAACATCCGCGTAAAGTGCATGAAAAAGACGACATATTGTAACTGATCATAATGAAAGATGTAGCACGAGAGGCAGGGATAGAAAAGCAACAGAGACCAAGGGAGAGTTTTACAGGAAGTGGGAGATGAAAAAAAAAAAAAAGGTGATTATAAACCTCACGATTATTATAATCAACATGATTACATTTGATTAGATCCTTCCAACAAAAATAGCACAAACAATCCTGCGTACACGCTCACCTCAGAGCGCTGGTTGCCAGTGTCAGTCTTGATTATTTGGCGTCGAGTTTCCAAGGGGGCATTTATCACCACAAACACAAGCGTACACGTCTGATTACAGGGTATTTTGCTGAGCCCGCTGTCGGATGGATGGTAAGTTTGTATGTCGGCTGAAATGCAGCTAAGTACGCAGGAAGCTAGCACAGAAAATGAGTAAGAAACAGAGCCTATTGTACGTCTGGTTACCTACGTGTTTTTCTGGTGATCTCTATAGACAATTGTGTAATGCAGATTGCCTGAAACAGTGATTCTCAACAACACTGCAGAAATCTAAATCTCACCAAGTGTATTTTTCTCATTTTTAGTCCAAATATCTTATCACACTTATAATAAGACATAATCACCTAAAGAGTAACTTTTTAGTGAGATATAAGAACTTATTTTTAGACGATAGATCTGGAAAATCTTATTTCAAGAAATCTTGCCAAAATAATTTTCACTTGTTCCATTGGCAGATTTTTTTTTATTTGAATTAAGCAAAACAAATCTTGAATTAAGCAAAAAAAAAAAAAGCCAATGGAAAAAGAAAGATTTGAAAATTCTTTTTAAAAAAATTGAACTTTGACTTACTTTTCCCAAAACGTAATGACATCTATTCCAGGTCACTGGCAATATATAAAGCCAGTGTGGTATGAATTCAACCAACACTTTAGCTGCTAAAGTGTTAACAAACAAACAAACAACAAGTGTTGCCAGGCACAACAAACCCCGCCCCTCGCACGTATTGTATCTTACTTTGACATCGATCCAGCTGATGTCATCATGTCTGTGCATGTGCTGATGTCAGCATATCAGTTGCCTCTACATATGTGCTAAGTTTGAAGTAAATTTAAACAAAATTGATGTTTTTAAAGACATTTGAAATTTCACCCATTATAAGTAAATGTGAGAAGAAAAAAGAATTTAAAAATTCATTAAAAATTTGAACTTTGACCTACTGTTCCCAAAATCTAATCGCATCTATTGTGTGTCACTGGCAATCTATAAACCCGATTTGGTATGAATTCAACCAATAGTTTTGCTGCTAGAGTGTTAACAAACAAACAAACAAACACACTGAACCAAAAACAATACCCCTCTCCTACTTCTTCAGGGGGCCGGGTAAAAATGTAAAAATGAAAAATAAAGTAGAAAACGTACCAATATACAAATGAGAACAGAAACGGCGTATCAGAGCACAGATACATTAACAGACAAGACACACGGATCCATAAAGAAGATAATAAGATAGGATGTCTGATGCAAACTAAACACATGCATGCACCATCAATTTTTTGTGCAAATGACCAGCGACAATTTTCCTAATGCCCTCTCCTTTTTCTGCCACATGCTGTTACGTGACCTTTACTTAATGAGATCCCTCCCTCTCCGGCGCTCTTTTTCCTCGTCCTCTCAAACGCACGCTCGCGAAGCAACGTAATATATACTACCAAGTTCTACCACCGTTCTAATTCGTCACTCACTCCTGCCTGAAAACCTGATATAGATATTGTAGATGTAGCACAAGAGAAGAGAGTTATGCAGGTCGAAAGTGAGAAACAGGTAAGGAGCAGGAGGAGGAGGACGAGTGGGGACAAACTGGATTAAAAGCATGGAAAAGATGAAAGGGGGAGAGCAGGAGAGGAAGATGAAGGGCACAAAAACAGTCGACGTGCGGGGGGGGGGGGGGGGGATAAGGAAGAAGGAAATATACTGCCTTGAGGGAAGGAGCGCAGATGGACGGATAAAAAAGATGGAGGAGAGGAGAGAGAAAACGAGATGAAGTATGTGATTATGTGTGTTTTTAGTATGTAACCTATAAATGTACAGTATACGTCTCCTGCGGCAGAACCCATGTGGAAGTCATAAGAGTGGGTCTGATAATATCATGTTTACGTCGCTACGAACTTCACCAAAGGCCAAAAGAAACGGCAACAGCACCTTCAAATAAACATCAACTGCAGACAGAGAAATTACCGTTCTATTATTTTACTTCACTTTGTACTGTAGGCGTGTGGATATTGTCTTATTAACACCTAAATCATGTTTATCGCCGATCTGATGAGCTACTTCGACACAGGTTTTGATACAGAGCAGCTGTTAAATCAGGGGTGTCCAATCTGATCTGAATCTGATCCAAACCAGTAAGATAATAACATAACAACCTATGAATAATGTCTAAAAGACTGTCATTAATGAGGAAGAACTTTGGTGATTTTAAAAAGGAATTACCAATGTGTTAGACATGCTTGTGTTATATTATGTTTTTGTTTGTTCAAAAATAATAATATTTGAGCATTGAGACCCGATGTATCAAATATGATACAAAATTGACACTCATATACAGAGCAGGTATTAAATCAGGGGTGTCCAATCTGATCTGAAGTGGGCCCAACCAGTAAAATAATAACATCATAACCTATGAATAATGTCAACTCCAAAGTTTTTTCTTATGTTTTACAATGAAAAAAGTAAAATTGCATAATGGAAATGTTTATACCTACAAACTATCCTTCAAAAAAATCTGAATTACATGAACAACAACGAAAAACCTGACACTTCTTAAGAAAAATGAGTGCAATTTTAACAATATAATGCCTCACTTTATCATTTACACATTTAAACATTTAGTAACAGGCAGAATATTGTTAAAATTGCATTTATTTCTCGTAAGACATTTCAAGTTGTTCACATTTGTTCCTTTTTATTTTAAATTTTGTATCATATTTGATACCTTGGGTCTCAATGCTCAAATATTATTATTTTTGAACAAAAAAAAAAAGAAACATAACACAAACATGTCTAACAAACTGGTAATTCCTTTTCAAAATTGTCAAAGTTCTGCCTCCTTCCTCAATAATTTAATCTTGTAGTGTCACTGGAAAGGCCTCTGGTGAATGAATTCCTCCCCCTTGGTGGATTATCAGTGTATTGCATGGATCTAATTGTATACACCAGGTTTTTCAAGAAAAAAAATATCACACTGATCATGTAGAGGGCTTCAAAACTCATGTATCAAATATGATACATTTGGCGTTATAGGGTTAACCTATTAGTGCATGTCTGATTCAATACAAATTAATGCTAACATCAGTGTAGTTTTTGCAAAATGCAAAATTACACGAATAACTTTAGTTTTTAGCTGGTTCGATCCAGGTTTAAGACATTTTCAAAAGAACACTTATTTGAAAATACTATTCAGCAAACAAACTAACGCCTCATTAACGTTTATGTTAATAACAACCGCAGATTACCAGAGAACAGAAATGAAAGCAATCACAGGCAGCAGAAGGAGACCAAAGAGAGGAGAAAACAGAGGAGGGAACCGAGTGGAAAAAACAAGACAAGACAGAACAAAATTAGAAAAAATAAAGAAAGTGAAATCACACATAAAAACACAGCAGGAAGGAGAATATTAGAGCGAGTGCAAAGGAGACAGAAAGAGAGAAAAAGAAAGAATTTCACGCCTGTCCAAGGGAATTATTAAGTGGCTCGTCAACAAGCGGCTCCCTACTGCCTTCAAAAGCTGCTCCATAGTGCACAGAGATAAGTACCATGGAGGTGTGTGTGTGTGTGTGTGTGTGTGTGTGTGTTGATGGTTGTATACTGTGTGTCAACTGTTTGTATGAATGAATGTGTTTTAGTATGAGATCATGAAGGTTCCTGTATGCAACCGTGCATGGGGATGTATGTGCACACGGGTGAGTCAGAGAGTACAGGAAGGACAGGACGAGAGAGGATGCGCGTGTGTGTGTGTGTGCGCATGTGTGTGTGTGTGTGTGCGCATATGCATCTGCCATGTGCTGACAAATATGTTTGTGCGTGCACGCTGCAAGAAAAATGAAGTCCAGGAAAGCTCTCTCTTCAATGAAGCTTATCCATGCATGTGTGTAGGTGTGTGTGATTTTAAGTGCAGCAAGTAGAGCGAGACCACCCATCACACACACACACACACACGCGCGCATACACGCGCGCACACACACACAATGTGACGCACACAGTGTTGTAAAAGAGTCGACACAGTGAAAGAACTGGAGCTTTTTGCTCCTCTGTACAAATTCAATTCAAACTGTGACTTACAATAAGAGTATGTAAGCACTTTTCACTCTGTCTGTCTCTCCTTCCTTCTCTGCTTGGTCTATCACTCATTTTCTCATTTCTGTGTGTCTCTAGTTTTCTCTTTTTGTAGTTCAGACACATATTAACAGGGGAATCTCTCTGAGTCACAATAGCTGCATTTACATGAAAAAATTTCTTCGACTTAATTGAAATGGTTCCGATTTGAAACTCCAATGAAACTGTGCATTTACAAGGCGTTTAATTAGAATACTATACAGATTTTCAAGCCCAGTGCTGTTTTACGTGCTGTGAAGAGTCCAATCTGCCTCAAATATAACAAAAGGAGTAGTTTTATTTTAATAACTGTACAGCAGGGATGTGCAAAATTCAGAATTTCAGAATTTAATCCAATGGGCTCGATAAGGCAGCTCCTTTATTTCCTGTCTTTCATCATTGGACACACTGATTAATAGCAGCGGGGTGAGGTTTTCTGATCCATATTCATGTCCGCTGAGTGGGCGGAGCTAACCAAATGGACCGAGGTACAGTAGCTGGACATCTGTTTATATCTGGCTGAAATTTGCAGCGTTTACACAAAAGAAAAGCTCAAAGCAGACAAATCCCTCCATGCCTAGAACTTTGTTGCACCGGACATTTTAAAGGTAGGAATACTGTGGTAACAATTCACAGGAGAAAAATCCCATACGCAGCCATAGGTAACGCTGTCACTTTTTATTATTGAACATCCTGTTTGACCCTTCAGTTTAAAAGCACAAAGAACACAGAACAGGTGGGAGTATATAACACTCCGATTTGTGTGATGGTTTTCGTTTGTTGAGGAGCGACGTCAACGACAAGGGCATAAAACGCAGTTTTACAAGACGTGGGCGATCATGGACAACGTAATTATACTTTTCTTTCTTTTGTTCAGACAAGGTATATTTGTAGATGTTACCTGCTCGACAGTGACTCCAGTCTTCGCCGACGTGCTGCTGACGTACAGAGATCAGGAAGCGGCACGATCAACCGGGACGAGGGGGCGAACACCCTGTGCACACCTGGGATTCCCTCCACCAGAGACCATCCAGGCAGCTGATAAATGACACGTCAGCAGCACGTCGACGAAGACTGGAGTCACTGTCAAGCAGGTAACATCTACAAATGTACCTTGTCTGAACAAAAGAAAGAGAGAAAAGTATAATTACATCAACAGGAGACAAAATGAACGTCATTAGCCTTGATCATGGAGGAGTCGACCAACTCTGCTGACAGCCGACTGCACTTGCATGCCTGGGTAAGTGTTGTTAAATGTAGACACTGGTGTGAAATGGGCACTGCAGAGCCCAGACTTCTGGATGGTTTCATCAACCCAGTCTGTCCGTTTGATAAACATCTGTGGTTTCAACGACGGTATTTGGTAGATGTGACGGTCACTTTTGACAACATACGGCACAACGAGACACTTTTCCTCCTCTTTTCTCTCCAATCTCTTAATTTAACTCCGTTGATATACAGTGTTTTTCTGCCACCAGATTGCACGCGTAACTGTGGTGACGTAGACTGTGACGTCGACTCCGAAGTGGTCTATTCATACACGTATTAAACATGGAGATAAGTTATTTAGTTTTCAACACAGAGCTTATTGAACATGAACTGTGTCCCTGTGTCACTGCTTGATCTGGCCCATTTGTGGCTTCTCTTTGCTTTTCGTTCACCTTTGTATTTTGTTTCTACTTATGTTTGAAATACACTTCAAAGTTTATACTACAGATGAGAAATATGTACAACAAATGCAAGCAAAGTTGAGTAGCCCTGCCCCAGAGAAACCTATCTTTATGAGGACATCCTATGGATATACCACATTCCCCAACTTCCTGTTCTTGTATAACATCATCCAGACCCCTGAGGTCATCAGGGACAGGTTTACTGTTGTGTGTTCCCAAAATCAGAACACAATCAAGTAAAGCAGTATTCAGTTCTTCTGCTCCACACTTGTGGAACAAACTTCCTGAGTACCTGAGGTCTGCTTAAAACTGTCAGCTTTAAAGCTTAACCCCCCCCCTCGCCCCGGTGCCATGATTAATTTACTCCCAAAATGAATTCCTGGACCTTGACCTATACATTGCATTAGATTCACATTAATATTATCTATATTGTGGAGTTACATTCAGTTAAGGATATGTTTAACTGAAAAAGTCACTTTTTCTTCAGTTTTCTCTGCTTTTGATATAATAACACACAACTTTAATCTGAGCTTGAATGAACATCTACATGATCAGTAAATTAAATACAGGAAAATACCTGATTTATGCTTATAAACACACACACACACACACACACACACACAGACAGACAGACAGATAGATAGACTTATAAAATATAAAATACAGAGGATACTAGAAAAGCTCTCATAGCATTGGATTCACATTAATATTATCTAGATTGTGGAGTTCTATATGCATATGTTGAAACTGGCCCAATCTCACAATGACAAAGAATCCTTCAAAAACAAATTCCTGGATCCAGACAGTGATCTGGATCACCACCAAAATGTAATCATTTCTTCCTTGTACCAGTATCAACATTTCCTGAAAATTTCATCAAAATCCTTCCATAACTTTTTGAGTTATCTTGCAAACAGACAAACAAACAGAGAAACCTCGATGAAAACACAACCTCCTTGGCGCAGGTAATAATGTCTTTAACATGAACTTTAAAATCACATTTTATCGCTGATGATTTTAATGTCTATTTTAATTTTATTGTTAATGTTTTCCATAGAATTAATGTCTTATATTTTAACTTTCTCTCATCTTGAATGTATTTTTTTTTTATCTCTCCTGTCATGCTTTTATGTTTTATGTAAGCACTTTGAATTGTCCTGTACATGACATGTGCTATACAAATAAACTGGCCTGGCCTAATATAGTGTTGGCGCTAACCGAAGACCCCTCTCCCTCCTACTCAACGTTGGTAATCCTCATCCATTTTTTAACAATAGTTGCCAGCATTATGAAATAGGAATAAAAGAAGTGAGTTTTGATCTTCTGTGGAAACCCGGTGAACTGATGGTGAATGGGACCCACCCCTCGGCACACACAGATGGACCATTCGAACATAATGATAACACTACAATTTCCCCCCGTGGGTAAGTGTCCAGTTTCAGTTTAAATCCACCACCAGGACATAAAATCACACACACATATCAACACCATCTACTTTATTCTTCCTTCCTTAAATAGTCAAGTTTCTCATTTGGGAGAAATTGCTTGGAACATATAACACACTGAGTCTTCCTTTGCTCTTATTGTGACCTTTTCACCACAGTGTGATTGCAGACGCTCAGTAGCCTTGGGCACAAACATCTCCTGTTTCTTCTGCTGGCTGTGAAATAACTTCAAAAAAAAAAAAAAAGTGATTTAAGAAGAACTGAAAAATCGATTTATTTCATTATGCTCCCCTTACTGATTGTTCTGCTATATGTTCTGTATAGTAGTTAAGAAAAGCTTCACTTGATTTGTATGACGTATAGGTGTTACTATGTACTCACATGAGTGGGTCACTGTGGATTTACCAAATTAAACATCCAAATCGATTCCTTAATCTGCCTTTCTGCCTGCGGCTACATTACTCTGCGCACGCATGCACAATGATGTGTGACAAACACGTTTAAAACCTTTTGGTGACCTACAGAATACATTAAAAGCACCTCATCTATCGACATACAAACCAATTAGCTAATAGGGGAAATGGCTGATGGACTGACTGACTTCTTTTATCTGAAAGTTAACAAATCCCCTGCAGCGACAAACAGGCCATTTGATCCGGACCTTGTGTGAGTGTCTTCTTCACTCAGTTTGTGTGTTTGTGTCAGTTCACTATAGTGCGTGTGTGTGTGTGTGTGTGTGTGTGTGTTTACAGACAGGCACTGCAGGAAGCGTTACATTAGTTCTGGCAGAATGCTGATTGACACTGACAACATTTCCAGCACCTTTGCTAACCTTTTGTGGTGATATACACAGGCTGGCCAAAAAAAATATAGTAAGATTAAACTAGTAAAAACACTGTTGCCCATAAAGTTGAAATAATTTTTCTGTCAGAGACATTATTATTATTATTATTATTATTATTATTATTATTATCATCACAATTAATACACATCAGTAATCACATATGACACGATACAGTAATTTTATATTATATTATATTATATTATTTTATTTTATATTATATACCCAGCAAAAGACAGTGAGCCTGTTTACCTTAAAAGTCCAATACCTCGAAGTTATCAGATAATTATAATAATCAGATCTAACACATTTACATGCACATAAGAAATGTGATAATCAATAAACCCTGGTTTAGATGCTCTAGTCCAGTGTTTCTCAATGGGGGCAGTAACCCCCCCGAGGGGCATTGGGACAGCATCTGTGGGTGTTTGGAATGAGAAAGCTGAGAGGGGGGCGTTGAGACAGAAATGGGGGGCAATAGTCTCAGTTAGTTGTATAAGTATCAATGTCAAAATGCAAAATGTTTGGCGTGTTTTGTTTTGTTTTGTTTTTTTTTGGGGGGGGGGTTATGATGATGTAATTGACTGCACTAACATATTGCATTTTATAAACCTTCATGATGCCCAGAGTGCCAGTAGGCGACTGTTGCCATGCAAGGTGCTGCCAGGCCCTACTGGGAGCAATTTAGGGTTCAGTGTCTTACCCAAGGACAGTGCAACACATGGACAGTCAGAGCCAGGATTCAAACTGCCTCGAATCCTCACCACTTGGGCATTTTTAAAAATGTTTTTCTTGCCAAGTGTGTGCTTGTTCGTGTTTGTGAGCGATGTATATGTAACATATTAGAGATTTATTGATAGTGTATGTGTTAACCAAAAATAAAGCCCTTAAAAGTGAGTTACTGTGTAGACAATATGTTTAATGACAGGTCGGGTCAGGTTGCGGGTCTAATGTTCACGGGTATGGGCGGGTGCAGATTGGACATGAAAAAAAATGCGGGTAGCGGGTCGGGTTGTGGTAATCAGCTTTGTGTGTACGGGCGGGTTTGGAAAAGTGGACCCGTGCAGGACTCTGCTCTGTCGCCTCCATTGTAAAAGCCTGCACTCTGACTTCTATATGGATGCATTTTCCATGGACTCTGCAGATGTTTGTCTTCTGCTTCTCTATAGCTGAGCAGTGTTATCATGTAATTGTGATACCTTCACAATAAAGTGAGAAAAGTCATGTCTTTTTGTACTTATGCAGCTATCTCTGTGGCTTTGACTAAAGGATTCTCAAAAGAAGGACAGGGTACCTTTGCTACAATACGAAAAGACGGACACGAGATATGGAGAGATTAAATAATAAATAGGAATAGTAAGGAGAAGAATAGTAGGAGAGAGTTCAAGGTTGTACTTCAGCATTAGAAAGACAAATTTATCATAAATAAGATCCTCACATCCTGACATAAGCAATGGGGACTTTTCTAAAATACTAGCATGGTATTCATCTTAGTGTATGTAGAGTGCTTTGTATTAATGTGAATAGCAGAATAATTAGCGGAGAATAATTAAAGCCCTGCTTTTTTTCACTTTCGTCATTGAAAATATTTTTTACATTGCTAGATATAGTATGCACAAATCTGATATGAACATAAAGAGAAAAAAAATACAGACACAGACATGATATTTCAATGCATCTGTGTGACAGAGAGACAGAAAGTTAATCCTACATTCCTTCATTTCTACATCTATACTGAAAAAGCACAGCAGCGGCAAAGAAAATTACATTACAGCCCGTACATGCATGTGCTGTGTTTATTGCATTATATATGCCATTAATTAAGCAATAAAGTCCGAGGCGTGAATGTCTGCAAATCAGATGTTCAGCATTATCCCGCTCCAATTTCATTTTTACGGCCGGGCTCACACATTAATTGATGGTGGGTTATCTCTCTGGACTGACATAAACTCATTTTAAGTACTTCATAAAGGTGCTATTACATACAACAGCATGTGCAGATCACAAATGTACGCATGTGAATGCACTTTAATATTCATTTTAATGGAAGGATTTAGTGAATTAAAAAAAATCCAAAAGTTTAAAAGGGAAGTATTTTTAAGTTGCTAAATAAGCAGCAGCCTGTACATAAAATACTGAAGTAATGGTGCAAGTTTTGTCGATTCAAACAGGATGTATCGATATATCCACCAAAATACCAGTTTGATAACCTCTACTTATAAACAGTAGGACATACTAGGCCTGTAACGGTACACATACTGAACCGAACCGTTTCGGTACGCACCTGTTCGGGTCGGTACACAGCTGTACTGAAACAGCACAGTATGTTGAGAACAAGAAAAAGGAACAAAAGACGTTGTTCGATGCGGAACTTTAAATCCAAGCAAGTTCCACATGGACATATTAAAGGAGCGCACATTGACCTGAAATAGCAGCTGCCATAAGGTTAAAAAAAACTACAAATATGACGTCAACATGGAGGGAAGAGAGTGAAGACCCTCCGCCATCATTACGGTCCCCTGTTTGGGAACACTTTGGGTTCCCGGTGAAAGACAACAATGGAGAAAGAGGCGTTAAGACGAACGTTGTTTACCGCCTATGTACTCTACACTTGCTCTCTCTCTCTCTGTCTTTCTCTCTCTCACACACAAATACACAAAGTGGCCTAAACAGTTTGTTGCTGTCCGAAAAAATAAATAATTTTGTTCTCAATGTTGCCCTCAAGTTTGTTCAAAGACAAATGGAGGTTGCCCTCTTGTTAATGTTGCACTTCATGTGGAATTTTTTTTTTGTTATTTTTATGCAGAATGTGAACTAACAGAACTCTGATTTGATTTTTGTTGTTTGTTCAAAACTACCTTTCAGGAAAAAGTGTAATACTAATGTTTAAAATACACTTAGCAATATTTTATTTTCTATTAGATTTATAGCTGCAGAATTATATTATTCCTGTTTTTCTATATTCTACTGTCTCTAAAAATTGGGCGAAAAATGTTCAAAAATTCACAATAAATGCATTAAACACATTGTGAGGGGTTTTCCATCTTCTCATACTGAACCGAAAAAACACAAACCGTGGCTTTCAAACCCAAAAACGCACCGAACCGAAAATTTTGAGTACCGTTACAGGCCTATGACACACAGTCGCAGAAAAACGTATGAGACCATCAAAAGTCATCAAAAACAATGGTTATGCAATCCAGAACTAAATCCTGTGTGTATCATGTGACTAAAACAGACAGAAAAGAAAACATGGAATGAATAAAAGCACTGTTTTTGTCA
>JAPQRP010049842.1:0-11924 GCA_037367295.1 Apogon hyalosoma
ATGTTCTTTTAGATTTGAAAAGTCCAAACTAATGATTTGACTGTATTTTCCACCATGATATTCAAATGAGTTCAGGTTAAAGGTCATGTTTGGTCATTCTATGGAGCTGGATATGTATTAAAGGCACTATTTCAGTATTGTATGCATGAATGATATAGAAGTGGATCCAACTGCATCAGAGCTTTGATGGGATTTGTATAGTAAATACTGGTGGTTCAAGGTGATGGTAAATGGGGGTGAGTTCAACATCTGGAGGTTTAGATAGTTGAAGGTCAATATATGGCATCAGAAGATGGGTCCTTCTAGGAATCAAACATTCAACTATTTCTGTGTACGTCTACGACAGTAGGACGGGTGGGAAAAGAAAAGACACACAGCCTTAAAGACAAGAAGAGTCAAATCAAATGTACATAAATTAATAAAATCTTTCAAGGTTCAGACACATTTCAAGGCCAAATCCAAGCACTTCAAGCACTTTTAAGGGTCATTTTAAAATTTTTCCAGTACAGGCCCTTATCGCCGGGGTCAAATCCATATCTATAGGAATACATATACTCACTCAGGATTATTTTATTCACTTTTTATTACAATGATGTACATTGTATTATGTATAAACATCTAAAATTGTTTCACAACAGCAAAAAATGTTGAAATTAAAGGAGAACACAACACTTTATCCAAAAAAGGGAAGCCATTTGGTGTTCTTCAGACACACTGGAACCAAAGATTCAGATACAAATGGACCTGGAGTTGACCTGAACTTTTCTGACCTTGAAAACATAATGTTGAAATTCAAGCATTTTCAGGATTTTCAACACCCGTACGAACCCTGATCATAAGAAATCTTCTTTCTTGATGTGTTGGCCCCCTAGGGACACACCAGCAGACATGGGTTAGGGTTAGCGCTGGGGTAGGCCAGGGGAATGTGGTGCCAGTCTTCTTGGAAGTGCACTCTCCTCTTTCACTTTCCCATAATTCTGTTCTTTTCGGGCTCTTTTTGGAGGTGGCCCAGTGATGATCGCCCGTCTGCCCTCCAGTGGGCTCTTGCGTTGAACAGCAGCTGTCGGCTCCACGCCTATTTGTGTGTTTGTTTGCAGGCCCTTTCTTGGCCTGTGACGCGGCGCAGCACTCCTCCCCTTCCCAAATGTAGACAGGGCTGAGATCAGGCAGCTGTCTGTGCAGATTCTCTCGTAGCTTGACACAAGGGATTCAATTGGGGCTTGGAAGGTCTCATCCTTTCTGAGTTTGTCCATGAGGCCATCAAACATGGATCTGAGACGACCTTCAAGATGCTCTGTTTGAGTTGACGCTTCTCCAGTTCTAGAGCCTTCACTACATGTTGAGGGAGCTGTTGTTTCAGCTGCGCAGCCTTCTCCAGCTTGTTCTTGGGTACCTATTTCATAGAAACAAATTGTCATTTCAGATCCTGGAATGTGACTGATTTATTTCGTAGGGACAGTGCCTATTGACATCTCCAGTAGTTGCAGCTGTAAATATGCCAGATTGTAGTAACAGTGCTAATTTCCATCTGTAGTCCCTAGGGAGGTGACAAGAGAGACAACTGACAAAAGACAAAACATCATAAAAACACACAAACCAACACAGTGAGGACAATCTACTGATGGCCCCAGACATGGTTTTCCTTCATCCACTGTTTCAGTTGTGATTTGAAGGAGGCGTATGATTGTGAGTCTCTTCTGTTAATGCAAACTGTTCCAATACTTAGTCCTAGTGACTGAAAGCCTAGTCTGTCCAACAGTAGGTCACCTGTGTGGCTCCTCCCAGTTTCCTGGAGCTGTGGCCCTGGTGGCCCCTCCCACTGACAGACCAGGATTGGATCAAATCTGTCAAGAGAGGAGGGGCCAGTCTACGCAAGACTGAATATCAGGTAAACATTTTAGAAACTGACAAAATTACTGAAACTAAGAAATTTATATTTAAGCGGAGCTGAAGTTAAAGTGAAACTGACACACTTTACTGTTCCTCTATCTGAGCAGCACAGACACACAGAAGCAGAGCAACAGAATCTCTGCGCAGCAGAAAAGTTAATACATCAGTTGCATATTGACTGATATTGATTAATTGGTGAATAGCTATAATTGGCCCGATTAATCAGCGGGCATGGATTAGATGAACTATCTACACACTTAGGGCCGGATCTACTAAGATCCCAATTTGCGTGTACTAATTTGCGTGCACAATCTAGAATTTTGCGTGTGGGGTTGAACCGCAGTTTGTGGCTGATTTACTACGATTGCTTGCGCAAATGTCAACAGGTGCAAAGTCTTGGAGACTACCCAATTTAAATAAGGATTTTGCGTGTGCCAAACTGCTCTGGGATCTGCCAGCACTAATGGTAACAGTGTGCTGAATGATCCAGATGCACGGAAATGTAACGTTGGAGGAGTTTTGGCATTGCATGACTCATTCATTTATTTTTCATTTTAGAGGGGGGGGGTTGATGGATTAAATGACACGTAATTTTGTCATACTGTAGCCTAATGTCGGTGCGTATTTTTAATCACAATCATCAGGAGTCCCATAAAGTGTTTTTCCTTCTGTCATTCCAAAAATGTTCACATGAGGGTGAAAAATGCATTCTCTGCATCTCGTTTCATCATTTCAAAGTCTCCTTCTTGGATAATAACCGCAACCATGTGTGTGCAATTATGCATCCAAACTGTTTGCACCTCCCTCTGAGACGAGTTAAATACAGATGCAGTTTTTATGAGCAAAATTGCTTTGGGGTTTGATAAATCACTTGGTTGTGCTAAATTAATATATTTACATTTTCTCCTCCCACCACACACACAATTGCGAGTAAACATCCCATATTGCAAATTCATTGTGGCAAAAGTACTAACTGGATCTATCTACACCCTTAGACTATCACCTGGATTAGTTTAACTATCCTCTTACCTCCATGGAACCACCAATTGTATCGACCTACTAATTACACACTCAAAAAAAACAACACTAAATACGCTCAAATCTGTGAAATCTTTAAGTTCGGTCATTCTGTTGCAATTTTTTTCCTGTTACTGTTACTTCCATAACTTTCATGGTATACAATTTCCCCCCCTTTGAAGAAATGGAAGCATTGCAAGCGTTACATGTGGCCCTGGTGTCATCTTTTTGCGTGAAATATAGACATACTTTGGATTGTTTCTGCCTCGATGCCATGTTGGCTTCATTCTAAACTAAAATAATGCAGCATACATATATACATCATGCATGTGCAACAAAAGCGGAATCATTAAGCAGAATCATTAAGCAGGTAGGCAACAATTCCAAGGAACTGAGCTACTGGGAACCGGTTTTTTCTTGATTCCCATCCCTAGTATGGATGTTTCTGATTGGTCACTGTGATGAACTTTTACACCAATAGAAACACACTGATATGTTTTGTTTCATATAACCACTTCCTGTTTGCAGTAAATTCCCTTCAAAGCCCATTTTTCCATCTCTACCTGCACCAAACACACACCAAACAGAATGACACTATGGCCCAAACATTCACTTTGTATAGTTTTTCTCTAACTTTGGTTTAACATGTGCTTTAACACCATTGGCTTCACAGAATTAGTTTGATATCTGCACTTTACACACACATTCAAATGAAGTTTCGGCGAGGCTCCATCTGCTGACACATCATCTGAAATCACATGCCATCAGGATGCACCGATGTGTCCACAGACCCTCTAAAGTTAATGGATGATTCACTTCATTTGAACAAAAATAGATGGATTTAACCTAAATTAGGCTGTGACAAGGGAAGAGAACAATATATTGATAATTAGCATAACTTTGAACAAGACCTGCACTATTTTATTGGCCATGCTTTTCCAAAATTAACCATACAAATCACAGGTGCACAACTGGCTGCCTCATACTATGGCCTGCTGAAAAGTACTCACTTGCATGGACTGGAACTGTTGGGCAGTCTTCCTCCTCTTCCTCATACTCCAGCCCCATAAACCAGGTGTCTGTGACGTCACCCTTGCCTTTTTCATAAACAAGACAGGAGGTAGAAAAAGTCATGATTATACATCAGGTGACTGCCACTGATCTCATACCCAAGTATTTAACATGGGGCTGTCAAAATTACCATGTTAATTTTGGAGATTAATATAAAATATTTACACAATTAACAGTTTTGTTCAGGGTTCATACACATTTTTCAAGGTCAAATTCAAGCACTTTTAAAGGTAATTATATCCCCAAACGGAGTATCAGGGATATTATGTTTTTGGTCTGACCGCCGCTGCCGGCCCCACTACCACCAGATATCCTTCGTGTTAATACGATAACTTGAAAGATATTCAGTTTAGAAATTCCATGTTTTCCATATCAATGAATATCATGGAGAGGAAGAACTGATTCCATTTTGGATGATTTACCATTTCTAGATTGCCCACAAGGGGCCGCTCAAAAGTTTAAAATCACTTAACACTCTTTTGTTCATATCTCTGGAACTATTTGTCTGGTTGACTTCAAATCAAGTGCAAATGAAAGGTCATGACCTGGGGATGCCTCACGTCATGACAGCATTAAGGATTGGGGGTTGTTTGGGGATATAACCCTAGCCTTCACTTTCGATGACGTAAGCCTAGTTTCCAAATGTTTCCAGTACAGCAGCTTATCACTGCGGTCAAATCCATGTCTACAGGAATACATATTCTCAGGATTATTTTATTCACTTTTTTATCACAATGATGTTCATAGTATTATTTATAAACTTCTAAAATTATGTTTCATAATAGCAAAAAGTTTAGAAATTAAAGGAGAACACAAAGTTTTATCCAAAAAAAAGAGAAGCCACTTGGTGTTTGTGACACACTGGCACCGAGACAGATTAAAATAAAAATCATCACTGTTGAATGGAAACCTCTTTTGTCCAAAAGTTATTTTTCAAGAAACTGGAAAAACAATGTATATTCTAAATGAATGGAGTTAAGAGATGTAGTCACAAGCTGTTTTCAACACTTTTCGTTGGTTAAATATTTTTTAAAACCATCAGGTAGATGTGAAGACTGACCATTAGAAAAAAAAAAAAAACCAGAAATGGACTTAGGTTTCAACCCGACAGCAACAAAATGTACCTGTAGTCGACCTGAGAACACCCTCTTTCTTTTTTGACAAAGTTTTATTTTTCTAAATGTATCACCTCTGTGTAAGCAGCTTTGGCTTGGGATCTAACCTGACACAGTTCAGATAAATAAATAAATAAATCACAGTTAAACTTATAAGCACTTTCAAGCACTTAAACTAAAATTCAAGCACTTTCCAGACCTTGAAAATACAACATTGAAATTCAAGCATTTTCAAGGATTTCAAGCACCTGTATGGACCCTGTTGGTTAAGTCAGGCTTAGAACAGCCAACCCTTTGGTGACCAACCAGCTCTACCAGCTGAGCTACAGTTACCCCTCTACTAGTTTCAGGTCATGACCTTTGAAAACAAGTAAATACCTGTGGACATCTCACAGAATGCCTTCTTCTTCAGCACATGCCACTGCTGTAAGGTCTCAAGGCAGTGGTTGTGTTGATGTTTTATGGTCACATGCAACAACAGCCCCTCCTGAATATGACTATCAGTAGATCTAGAAAAGTATGGAAAGGAAACATGAGCATGTCACTTGGATTGAACGGTATGCATGCTAATTAGGGCTGGGTAAACAGATTGATTTGATCAATTCTATTTTAATTTTGCATTATTGATTAATAGTGGATGAGATCAATTTTTCTGAGCAGGACGGCGAGTACCTGACCCACGTACCGCCGATGCCAAAGCGCGGCCGGGTCTGTCTCATGGGCCCGTGAGGGAGATGGGGCGTCAGTCTTGCCTGCGACAGTTCTGGCGTGGAGGAAGGGTGGGGAAAACCCTTCTGTGGGAGGTCCTCCCAGTCGGTAATGTTTGTGTCCCATTCATTATTTCAGAGCAGATTCATCTATTTACTGATGAAATATCATATTTATTTCCTTTCTAATGTCAAAATTGATACCAGTATTGATGTGCTGTATGGCTGCGGTAGTCAAATAATCAGGTTACAGCTCAACATTGTACTTTGGTATCACTAAATGAATCTGAGTCAATCAATTAATACTGAACCCAACTGATATTGGATCAAATTGAATCATGATCAATCAATTCAGAATCTTATGAATCAAATTCAAATTGATTAAGGGAATTGGAAAAGACACCCAGCCCTAATGTGAATCTTTAAATTAATGTTGTATTAGTGTAATAGCCAACCTGGACTTCCGGTTCTGACTGTATGTTTGCTTTTTCAGGACAAGGTAGAGCCCAGCAGGACAGTTGGTGTTCTTTTTAGTGCGACCCGTCTGCCTTGTGTTGTGTTGGCATCTCATGTCAACCTTTGAACATAGAAATGCCTGCTTCAAGTGACTATTCAAACAATAACAAGAACAAGACACATGACTCCATTCCAAATCGTACTCGGTAGCTGTTGCGCTGAACTGTATATTTGGTTCTAGGATAGGTTTTAGCGACTCTCAGGGTCACGTTGGATGAACGTTGGAAGTCCTTCATCCATTTCTCTGCCTCCTCTCTGGTGTACAGTTTCAGTTTTAGAGAGGCAGTGAAGCCGAGCTCCAGCGGCGTGTATGAGCAGATCCAGTGGCAGTGCTCCTCAGGCAGAACTTTCTGTTTAAATAAATCCAATATAATGTTAGTAAATCAACTACAGCATTTCAAAAGGAAAACTTACAATGAACTCTATTTGTATTTTGGTATAAAAAAAATGTAGTGTAAAGTTAATTCAGTCACCATGTATGTACTCATATAGTTATAGCTGTGTGTGTGTGTGTGTGTGTGTGTGTGTGTGTGTGTTACAGGGCCTGCATACTGGTTCACTGAAATATACCCACACACACTACCCAGAACCCTCCAAACAAGTGCTTAAATGGAACCCTTCATATCCAGAGCAGCACCCCCTGTCCATTGTGTTGAGTTGATTGGATTTATACCCTAACCTCAAGATGATGGGGTATGATGATCTCCATGTCCTTCTTTGCACATATGTGACACCGGCGACACTTCACATTCATGGCTGCGCACACACACACACACACACACACAAACACAAAAATTGCTAGTAATATTTGACATATACTTCATGTTGATTGGCTTATATTTTTTATTACTTACCTTGAAATGACTGTTATTCTGTCTGAACCAGCCTCAGGGTTTCTACAAACCAGATGGATTCTACAGAAGAAGATGAGAAGAATCACGATGACACATGACACTGTGGCCCTTTACCACAACATTTCTGTGTGCCTATAAGTTATTGTAGTAGAGTTTTGATAAGAATTTAGCCTCATAGTGTTAGCTAGGTACACCAACAACACCATTTGTCTCACACAAACCTCTGCACAACGCCTCAGTGCTGACTGTCCTCCTGGAGGAAATGGCACAAAATAGCAAGTAAAAATAAAAAACGAATAAAATTTAAAAAAAAAAAATTAATTAAAAAAGTCAATAACCCACATCTCATCTATGAATGTATTCCCAGATTCCTGCTTTTTGCCCAGTCTTTTGGCTTTCCATAAACATGCAAAAACACCCATATATCAATTTGAACTGATTAGTGCCCAATAATAAAAATATTATAATGCATAAATCCCACCCACACACACACACACACACACCCCTTTTTAAAATTCTGTATCTTATTTTATTCAAGATGTGCTATTTTCTGTTTTAAATTTTATTTTATGATTATTGTGATGCTATAACTGGTTTTCTGTTTCATTGCCCTGGCTGTGTGGTGGGTGTGGAGAGTGCAAAGTGTTAGCTGTTAAAATGATATGCGTGTTGTGTGTTTCTTGTCAAAAACAAAATTAATAGAAACTTTGATAATACAAAATAAAATACCCATATACAAAATCCCACTGGCGCTGTCTTATCTATTATGAATAACCTTAAACATGTCATCCTCAGGCCAAAATGGTTTTTCATTGACCAAAATCAAACCAAAAAGGCCAGGTATATACCAGAATACAGTCAAATTGTTTGCTATCCGAGTAGCTATCCAGCTAACGTCTGTTTTAAGTTGAAGTGCAGCAGCTTACCTCTACACCTCTGCTCTGCGATGAGTGAGGGAACCACTGCGCATGACAGCTTCTTCTTCTGCTTCTTCGTATTGGCGGATTGCATCCAGCGTTGCAAGGTGCATACCGCCACCTACTGTACCGGAAGTGCAACATCAGGGTTCATTACTTCAGGTTACAATCAACATATTATGTAGAGGAGAGAGAACATAAATAAATAAATAAAACACATAAATAAATACATAAAGCTGTGCTAGAGAAATACTATCAGTATAAACATATTACTAAATATATTAGAATTTATATCTGATCTATGTCCTCTTTCCTTCAGAAAAAGAAGAGCCTTGTAGCACTCTCCATTTGATCACTTCTTCCTAGTATTCCTTCTAAACTCCATCTCTGTTCTAGTTTATATCTCCTCTCACGCAGCTGACAGTTTGCCCTGCACATGAGTTAAGTGCCACATCAAGTAACCAATTGGAGAAGAGCCCTTCTAGCCAATCAGAGGCAAGACAAGCAGTACCTTTGTCTTCTACAGTTATTGGCGATTCACAAACCAAGAGCATGACCACCACCATCTGAAATGGAGTATTGAATGACAAAAACATCTTTAAGCTTAAAACTGCGTATGACGTTCATCACCCATTTTTCATCAAATCTGTAAAACCCCAGTCATATCCTAATTATCACCAATCCGTTAGTCTTTCTGTGAGTATGCACCTGGATCACTCCCCTCATGAACAACTTCCAAGTGTACTCCATCACAACCAGTCCATTTGTTTACTTATCAAACCCAAACTCAAACCAAACCATCACTTGGGTTTTTTCAGAATTCCACACAGCCACAGCAGCGAGAGGCAATGAAGCTGTTTCCGTGTTTGTTGCCGTTGCGGCTATAATGCAGCTGTGTGGAATTCCGAAAGAACCTGAGTGATGGTTTGGGTTCGGTTTTGGTTTGGTATATACACAAATGGACTGGCTCCAGCGCCGGCTACAGCTTCCATGTTCCACCCACTTCTCCCTTGTGTTTAGGCTACTAGGAGGCCAGGTAATAGTCTGTTCCTCTGAAATTGAAACGTGTCCCATAAGTAATGAATGAGGATAAACAGTGTCGGCTACAGCCTGACGTACATTCACAGCCTGAGCAGAGTCACAATCTGAGTACACTAGAGTACATCAGAATGAGTGAGTGGCTGACAGGGAGGTGTAAACAACCTAGGACTGGGGTTTAAACATTTAGTGTTGCTCGGTACCCACGGTGCCTAAACGTCATGGTTCCCACTAGACCAGTAAATCTACACAACAGTACTAGTTGTGTAGGTTTTAGTTTACTCATCCACAGTAGTACTGTTGTGTAGATTTTCTGGTATAGTAGGAACTGTGACGTTTTGGCCCTGCAGGTACTGGTCAACACTGAATGTTTCAATCCCAGCCCTATGTTGTTTACGCCTCCCTGTCACTCACTCACTCACTCACTCACTCACTCACTCACTCACTCACTCATTCCGTCCTCTGCTCAGGCTGTGAATGTACAGGCTGTAGTCGATGCTGTTCATCCTCATTCATTACTTAATTTAATTAACTCAGTTTCAGAGTGTAACAGACTATTACCTGACCTCCCAGTAGCTTAAACACAAGGAAGAAGTGGGTTTAAGGTGGAAGGTGTAGCTGGTGCTGGAGCCGGGTCAAACCCACCAATAGAAACTCTTATCTCATCCATCAGCCTAGGCCCATGAAGTGCAGCTGAACTCGCAAGAAAAACTTTTGAACTCATTAGCAAAGAGGACTGATTTCTAAGTAAAACGATCATACGTTTTTCCTTACAAACATTAGTTTTGATTGAAGTTGAACAAATATGCTCTCTAATTACCACTTATTGTCTTTTGCTCTCAAATGTGTGTTTTGGTTGTAAATTGATTCTATTTGATTGAATAATAAAGAAACAAATGTGTCTCCAAACTGGAGGCCTGGAGCCCTTCTGTTGTGTGAATGGATATACAGGGTTTTCTTCTGGCATTATTTTTAGTTTCTGCACTGCTCTTTTCTTATAGCGTGTTCTTGCATTCGCTGCGTTTTCCTCCTGCATTTGTTTTCTTATATGCGGGGTGTTCTTTGAATATGCAGGTCGTTTCTGTATGTGAAGCACGTTTGCCTTATGGCCACTGTAGTTTGAATTGATGTGGGTGAAGAAGACAAATATGAGGTTAAAATAGAAGGGTTAGGGTTACTAACTGAACCACAGAATGGAATAATGTTCCTAATAAATCTATCCAAGCAGTGGTCAGTTTTCTAAATGTGACCAGTTCAATAGTCAACACCTGATAATGTTCTGTGCAGTAAATGAAACACAAATACTGTTATTTATCAGTGTAAGGACGTTCAATCTTCAGTACAGTTGAACTGTGGCATTTCCAGGGTTGCGACACATTTTACTTGTAAAATGCCAGGGTTGTCCAGATCATGTGAGTCTATTAGTAAACCATGTGAATAAATATTGGTGTAGAAATGTGCAGGGTTTGGTTCCAACCAGTTCCTACTGGATCCTATCAGAGCGTCACTGCCAAAGGAGAAGAACATAGACTCACAACATGCTCTCTGTTCTTCAGACCTTAAGAACAAATTCTACATTTATCCATGTTTCAAACTCCAGTCCTGACTGCCATCTGGTGGACAGTCTGTAGAATTACACTGTCTACATGACGTCACAGTAGCATTGGAACTTAGCTTCATGTTCATAAACATAACGTGCTGTGCACTTTGCTCTTTGTGTCAAACTTATTCCATACATATTTATATTTGAAAGTACTCAGGTATTATATCTGCACAAAACACAGTGGACCTGAAAACAGTAGGTCAAAGGTCACCTATGTTCAATATTCTTCTGCTCCATGACAAGATGCATCCACGGGATAAATGTGGAGCAGATATTTGAATGAATTCATCAGAGAATGAGATTATGTCACTGACTGGACAGACAGATAAACAGACAACAAAACGATTAAAATAGCCCTTCAGCTGAGGGGTAAAAACCAAAAGGTCATTTTTAGTCCAACGGCCGAGAGTCTGATGGACAATTAGGATCAGTCTCTGAAACTGTCAGTCAGAATGACTTGATATTTGTTGTGGAATATCTTTGCGGTAAGGTCTAGCAAGTTTGTTCAAAGAACAGTAAAACACTGATTCTTGAATTTTTTTTAAATAAATTTTTATTTTCCAAGTTCCATTGGTTTATAATCGGACACATTTCAAAATGCTATAACATGAAAACAGTTTAAGGTATTGATATAATTACTATTGGCAATAGATATGAAATCACATATGGGCTTTCATTTGGTGCCATGACCTTTGACCATGAGTGACCTTGAAAGGTTAAAGGAATGTCAATGAATGTCTTTAAATATGCTGCTGGACTACAGGAGCCTTGGTCCTATTATTTACTTTATTTATACTTTGCAGTTTTAAAATAACAGACCTGATTGGAACAGTCTGCTGTGGATTTGGTTCCATTCTTCTGCTCCTTACTGCTTTCTCACGCATCTCCATCATGTGTCAGTAATTGGTAAATTGACTAAATTGAATTATTATAAATTGATAAAATTGAAAAAAATAAACAAAAAAACAATTGGCTGTTACTTAAGTCAGAGAAATTAGAAAACATTTGAACAAAACAAAATAGCCAGTGACAGTGAAACAGATGAGCACAAACAGGAGGCCATGGACTGTTCTGTTCTAGTGCATTTATTGATAAATCATTTACACCAATGGACAGAAAACTCTCTCTCTCTCTCTCACACACACACACACACACACACACACACACACACACACACACACACACACACACACACA
>JAPQRP010049843.1:0-11923 GCA_037367295.1 Apogon hyalosoma
ATGTTTTCTTTTCTGTCTGTTTTAGTCACATGATACACACAGGAGTTAGTACTTGATTGTATAACCATTGTTTTTGAGGACTTTTGATGGTCTAATAATGTTTTCCCCGACTGTAATCTAGTACACTATTATACAGGTATCTGTCCAGCAAATTTTCATGAGTATTCCAAAACTTTCCGAGTTTACCTAAATCAGCACTGAGGGTGTCTTTTTATTAGAAAGAATTGTATTGAAATTAATGAAGGATCCTTTTCCTTTTTTCTATACTGACACATATCAGATGCTGACCTTCTGTTCTTGGTGGTGAGAGGCATTGCCCTCCAGGTCTGAATCAGCCAGCCCCTTCTCTGGCTCTTGCTGTTGCTGCTGCTGCTTTTCCTGGTCCACATGGCCTGGAGTGGACTGGACGTCTATTTTGGTACCAGAAGTCTGGCTCTGGTCTGACCGCTGGTCCTCTATGCCAGCTTCATCCACACTATATCACAGACACGAGGTCAAGAGGTTGGAGAGGGAGAAGTTGGAAATGGAGAAGGAAGGAACAGGGATAAAAGAAGCATGAAGAGTATAAGTGAGACTGCTGTAATGTGTGACAAATATATAAACAGACAAAAATATTCAGTTCATTTGTCAGTATTGAAACTCCTTGTTTGTGAGCAGGCAAAACACTTGAAAAAGGAAATTAAAAATAAAAAACAAGGAGAGGTAAGTGAAGAGCAAGGCCAGCGGTCGATGGTTGCGCACAGCAGAGAGGTGTAGTTCGTACCTTGGTTTACCTGTCTCTGTGCTTTGATTGGCTTCTTGGGGTTAGAAACTCACCTGAAGACAGGACTGCCAAAAGGGGAGTTTTCACAGGTTGCCAGTTCGGGGGGAATGACCCCGCACTGTGAGTCAGAGTGCTCAGCAAAGACAAAGCTGTCTACTGGGAGTTCATCTCCTTCACTGGCAACCCACACTGCACTGAGGGAAAGAAAGGACACGGCGTTTACCACACCTCCTTACACTGGGGAGGGTAGAGAGAGAAGGATGGGACAGGACACAGGGGACATAGAGGGTCGGAAGAGCAGGAGAGAGAGAAGGAAGAGAATAGAGGGGGAGAAAGAGAGGGACAACAGAGGGACAGGTTTCCAGCTGGTAGGGCAGTTAATGTGAAGGTCCTAAAATGTCCCAAAGTTGTAAAAAGTTTGGAGAAAGAAGCAGAAAAAAGCAGCTATGGATTGATCTTCTTGAGAGCCCCAAGCAGAAATATCTGGAATTGTCTTGGTCAAAGTCCAATGTCCACACAGGTGATTTTCCACAAGTTCCAGGTCCATTTGGGAAGTTTCATTGTATGTGTGAAGTACTGCCTTGATAACCTCCAGTTCCATGAAAAGTGTTTGGAAATATCCATTTCAGAATAGGTCTCCTTTGAGGTTCAGTTTTGCTTTGTAATCAGTCATTTAGAGTGGTGAATATAAAAAAAGTCACAAAAATAAAAACAAACAAAACTGAAGAAAACAAAAGTTAAACAACAAAAGAATGCATGTGACAAAAGACAGTGCAACGTTTGACATGGAAAATTGATATTTACACTTAATTTACTGCATTAAAAGGGACTGAAATTGGCTTTAACCATCATAAAATTATTTCTTATTTTAAATTATTGTATTGTTACGAATGTGGGGGTTAAAGGGGTTAAAGCCAACTTCTATTATCAGAGACACAGGTCCCTGTAGTGAGGAAGTGAATCTGAGCTTACCTTGGTTGAGCTGGGCTGCCAGTCTGTGAGGTAGGTGCGTTTTCAGCTTCATGTGGAGTTGTAGCTTGGTTTGAGTCCAGGCTGGGATTCGCAGCAGGGGCATCACTGGAGATCTCTGCTGGGGTTGCAGCATCTGTAGACAACTGGTCCTGTGCTAGAACTGGTTCTGGAGTGAAGGACCTTGGAGCCTCCTGGTTCTGGTCCTGGGTGTCAGTCTGTGCATCCACATCCTCCTGGAAGTCTGAGTGGATTTCTGGCTCAGGAGGAACAGGTACAGTATCTGACTCTTGGTCAGGTTTTGTTTCCTCCACCTCATCTTCCTGTGGATTCACGGTCTGGAAAAAGAAAACACAAACCCTAGCCTTTCAAACTCTTGAGCTGAGTGAAACAAAACCAATACTTTTCTGTTATTATAGTCATCAGAGCCTTTTACAGTGTATCTGAATTGCAGATACATATTCACCAGTATCATGGCCTCTAGGAGGAACGTGGGGTTCAGTGACTTACTCAGGGAAACTTTGGCATGTGAACAGGACCTGGACATCATGAATAAGCCTCTACTTCCTGAGCTACAACTGAACATTTAGGCTTCACAATTCAATAGATACATTGTTTCTTACTCTTGTCATAATTTATATTTCTCTGTTCCTACCTGTTCTTGGTGTACATTGCGTGTTGCCAGGTTCTCTAGTGCTGCTCTCTCTGTCTCCAGTCCCACATCGTAGGACGTGTGTGTTGTCCATTCACTCTCCACCTATAAAATAAAAAAAATGTCAGAGCTGTATATGATCATACAGCCAAAAACCTTAAATGTTAACTGAGAAAATACAGACAATCATGATAGTATTTCTTTTGTTTAGATTTTTTTTTTTTTTTTTAAATCAAAATGTCACCAGATAAAGGGCTTTCCACCTCAAGTTGTGAAAAAGTCTTTTGTTGACAGACAAAGACTGTGTTATAAGACCAGAGACAGACTGCCAGGCCTGTTGAACTGCCCTGGCATGCCTGTTTGTTGCTGGACCACAAACAATGATTTCCCTTCTTCTGTGTTTACACATGCATACCACTATACACACAGCCCTGAATTATCACTCATTCTGATTCACATACATACACCTTTTAAGGACCATTAATAATTTCCCTAGAGCCAATTCTGAGCCTCTATCAGCTTCTAAAACTGTTTTTTAAAATAACCTCTCCTCTCCGCATTCTGAAAGGACAGACATCCACAGCCTGATGCAACACAGACTACATTCTAAGATTATTCAACCACTGAAATCTTATTCCAGCTGAAAAAGACTGGGGCAGATTTATGAACACTGAACTCTGACCCTGTAGGACATGTCCTAACATATATCAGCACCACCTTGATGACTCATCAGGCAGGAACCCTATAGTCTCTGTCTGTGATGTGTAACTGGACTCACTCAATGACTGCTCAGCTGGAGGTAACCTTAATGTTCAAGTACTTGTCACCACTTCTTCTCTTTGTGAGTGTTCCTTACTCAGAGCCAATCATGACAGCACAGACGTTTGCTGTAAAGTCCGCGAGATAAAAGGCAAAAACAACTGATAGGCCTTTTATTTCAATAAGTCATATCTTTGTAGGTTCACCGTTCCACCCCCCACAGGCTGTGACCCCTGTAGTCAACATCTCCCATGATCATTCACACTGAATCTCTACAGCTACACTATATGCCTCCTACTATTCCACAAGGGTTAGTGTGTCACCAAAGTGCATGACCCGACTCCCTCACTACCATAATGGTGTCCTGCCAACTCATACATTTCACTGCATGCACTGAGTCTAATAATATTAATGTTGTTGAATCATCCAAAAAAAATTAATTATACAAGCCCAAGATTTCTTTTACGCATCTACTGAACAAGGTAAAATTATTTATATGATGAGAGTTACAGGGTTCCTACAAGTTAAATTTAAGACTTTTTAAGACCTTTTTGAGGCTACTTAGAACAGAATTTAATGTCTATTTCACAGTCATACTGGCAAAAGGTATTCTGCATGTAGAAAAATGTATTTATTTCCTCCAATGCCTTGATTCCCACTGTTCCCAGTCATTTCCTAATTTCAAAATAAATTGTCGGGTTGGAATGGGTGGAAATGAGTAGACTAATGTTACTTTATTTGCAGCTTGGATATTTCCCAGACACATTTATCTATTTATTTAACCAGGCAAGTTAGTTGAGAACTGATTCTCATTTCCAGTAATGACCTGGCCATATTAAAAAACAATACAGTGAACATGTTTATGGCAACATAACTGAAGACGTACTATATCAAATTTAATACCTTTTAAAGACTTTTTTAAAGTATTAAATGCAGATTTGGAAATTCAAGACTTTTAAAACTTTTTAAGACCCTGCGGGAACCCTGTGTTAAAGCCGGTTCTAGGTGAGAACCAGTTCCAAATCGTCTAATTCATGACAATCATATGCCTTTGAGCTTACTATTTCTTTTAATGATGCCTGCATGTTTCTCCAACAGTTGAGCATTGCAAAACAAAAATAATGACATCCCACTTATGCATCTATGCTGCTTGAGACATAACAAAAATGAAGAAACTTTCCAAAATAAGACTTCATTCTACAGAAAAAATTAATGAGGAACCTGCTCTAATGTCTGTAAAACTTTTAAGTTTGTCTTAAACAAGAGGGCTTAAATTCTAGGAGGCCCATGTACTTTCTGTAAAAAACACTTTTCATCACAGAAATTTGATGAGGAATACATAAAAACCTCAGAATCAGAGAGATAGAATCAGACTGAAAAGCAGAAGTGCTAATGACATTGGCATTGATGATATCCTATCTAGTCACACCACTATGTGTTCATTAGAGGTTGTTCTTATCATATAATCAATCTGTAAATAAATAAAAGGTATAAGCTTTGACAAACCTTAGGTTGTGTGGAGTCCTGCTCCTGTTCCTGCTTGTGGCCATCAGAGTTTCTGTCCCTAGCAGACTGACCTGGGCCGGACAAGCTCTGCTCTGAACAATACACATATTGACTAGGGTACCTGAAACACAAAGTAAAACACCACATTACAATTAGAAGTCTACACATTAAAAAAGACACACAAATGAAAGTCCGGTAAGTGACTATAAGACATCAAGGATGCAGTATTAAAATAAAAGGCTGTAAGCAGCAGCTACATTTCACTGAAATATAAGCAGTACATATACATATAGTGAGGCCATTTCCTTGACTCATAGGGCATCTACTGATGCAAGCTCTTAAGATACAAGCAATACCGAGTATTCAGAGTAAAGATGGAAGTAGGAACATGAAGAAGTGCACACAAAATGAGGGAAAAGGGAACATTTGATCCTTAAGGAGACAGGAGAAAGTGGTTCATTCCAGTCTTCATTTGGCTGACCATGTGGCTTCCTGTATGCTAAAATTATGTAGAAGTCTAAAGAATAACCTTAATGAACATTTGAAAATGGTAGCAATCAATTCTGCTTCCAACTGCCTACACTTTGTTCCAGTCCAGCTAAATTAACATGAAGAGGAGAGAGCAGAAGCACAGAACACACCAGATTAAATGCATTTTAATAATAAATATACTATCCTTCAAAATTAACTTTTATCATATGAGTATCAGGATTCTGCAGTGACAGAGACTAAATAATAGATGACAGAGAATCTAAAATAGTTAACGATGGAAAGATAAGACGAAATAGTGCAACAGCATGAGAAAGTGATAAGAAAGTGGAACAAAGATAGAGACATGAGACAGCATGATGATAGCTTGTTCTGAGCTGGGTCCATTATCAGAATTAGGGCTGAACGATATTGGAAAAAACTGTCATTGCGATTTTTTCAACCCTGCAATATATATATGTTGCCATGTGAAAAAATACTCAAAGGATATAATAGCTGTGTGGTGCTGATGTAAATGGTCAAACTAATTAGTTGTGTTTCCTCTCGTGGCAACAGGGGGAAGGCAATATTGACACAAAACACGTGTTTTAATATCATCCTTCTTGTAGCTGAAATAATTCTAGATAACTGACACTTTTCTTTTTGGCACCAAGTCTTCATTTTCAGTGATTTTCTCTTGTTTGTTGCTCATTTTTCAATGTTGCAGTGTTTCCTGTGGAAGTGATCTGTTAGTGTAGCTGTGTGTAATCTGAGGGGGGGCTCAACCGACCGGTTTCCGTCCGATTTATAATACTATGGGGGTACAGGGCAGCACGGTGCACAGAAGAAGGGAAAGTAAAAACTTAAGGCACATTTATCTTTTCTTGACCTCCTGAAGCTTCCCAAACTTTCATTTAAGGGGGCGGGATGTGGCGCTGTGCCATGGTAAAATCTTACCAGTGGAAACGCTGGTTGTTACCAGCCACTCACTCCATGTGCAGGGAAGTGGTCTGCTTCGGCAAACTGATTAAGAATGAATGTGATTGGTGGATCGCTGTGCGCAGTGTGTGTCAGGTACCCTTGAAATTAGATGAGAACACATTGAGTTCATTTGCCTCCAACATCGCAGGACCTGCAATGTGACTATTGCGCACACATACATCGTGATGATGATGCTCAAATGATATATCGTGCAGCTCTAATCAGAATGGGTAAAATGATAAATGGAGCAACTGGAGAGTGAAGTTGAACGGTAGCTGTGTTTCAACAGGCTCCCTCTGCAATGACAATCATCCACAAACATTCTCATTACATTTCTCTGAGTCAGTTTGCTTTAGGGCTGTAGGATAAGTCGTCATAACAAAAAATTAAACAAGCCTCACTACATCAAACAGCATTCTAACAGGTCAGTGGTGTTTCCTTGCCAAATACTACAAGTGCTGGCATGTGCATTAGTTTAAACACAAGGGTGGGAATAAATTATGGAAATAACTCAAGCAAAATCAGGCAAAATCTGGCATCAGTGAATGTCACCTTAACAGCAAAGATATATAGCTGTGATACAAACACCGTGTGATTCTGAAACTGGAGTTGTTCCCTTTTACCAGGACACATGGACATTCACATTAGCGCCCTGCCAGCCAGGCTGTCGGGAGGAAGATGAGCAGTGAGTGCACATACTCACCATCATACAGAGACAACCATCTGTGCAAGTCAGTGACCTGTCACTCAAAAGAGAGGAACCATCTGTATTCTACTCATTAAGACCTGACATGAAGGCATGACACGGACAGCAAGAAACTCCTGCCAGTATGTTTTCACTGACACTTGGGCTGCAAGTAAGATCAGCTACATGAGTGGATGGCATACACATAAGATAAGGATCGATCCAAATACTACAGCCATTTATACCCACTTCAACCGTAATTTTTTTCTCCAGACAGAAGATGGGACCCTTACAGGAACCCTCACTACATTTTCTGGAGTGACAGAGAAGTCATTGTTTTTGCCTTTTTAATGATGCCATGTCTAAGGGTACTTTCACACTTGAAATCTAGCCCAGACCAAGGCCTGAACTGAGGTTTCCTTACAATATACATTTGATCTGGTAGGTTTTGGTGTCAAGCTGCACTTTTGTTAGCACAGTGAACAAGGTTTCATTCCACACCTACGCCCTGTCATTATTAAATGTACCTTCAATGGCAGGTCACTGCTTCTGATGTGCCATTTTCTAATGCTCATCGCTAATTCTCATGCTTGGTGCTGTGTATGTATTAGGATGGATCAATTGAAAAGTGAGTTAACAATAACCTGGAACCTGTACTTGACATTTGAGTGGTTTATAGCTGTACACAGTGCCATGTTGTTAATTTAGCTTCTTTCATCTTCTGATCTTCTTCTAGTTTTTTGCTAGTCTTGCATAACTTCCTGAAATTGGTCTAAATGATCAAAAGCATCTTTTTACACAGTAAAGAAGCAGACATCTTTTGGTCGGGCTGCTTAGTCTGCACCGTGGTTTGAGAGAGGTTTTACACCTTCATTATTTGGAATATACTGGTAAGTCCATGAGCCCCAGCCAAACATGAAAGTCCAAAGATGAAGTCCTTGTCCCTCAATTCTGACATGAACTCAGACCCCTCTGGCGTTTGAGACCCCTGCTGATACTGACATGTGCACATGTTCCTGAATGTGTTAACACCTCATAACATACGCTTTCCCTGAAAGAGAAATAAAGGGCAACAAAGCCAGTGAGGGAAATCCAAGAACCATGCAATGTACAGTAAACAGGAACCATGGGCTAATACATACCCAGGGCTAAACTTAGATCCATAGCTTAAAACTATGTTGTGTTGCGTTTTAAATTTCACACGTATGGTCATCAGCCTCCTCGACAGTGTTCATGGAGGACACTGTTCACATTAATCACTGAAGGTGCCAGGACCCCCACAGAAACGAAAGGTCAGCAAACAAAGAGAACAACATGCACTATACAGAAAATAATTGATTAATTTCTTCAAGTGCATCATTTAGTTGTCTAATTGAAAATTAGTCAAAGCGTAGGGGCTCCATTTGTAATTGTTTTGACACTTTTGTCCTTGTCTAAACAAAAATCACACCATCTATCGATTTATGAAGATGTCTGTATGGTAAAACTTTGACTAATATTACTTTAAAACAAAACAAAAAAGCCTTTCATTTACTGACAGAGAATGCTGCAAATGTTCATGGGTGCCAAACATGCTGGAAAACAGTTAGATGAGCCTGACACAGTTTAAACAACCTTCAATAAACATCCGTGATGAAAAATGCAAATCCAATTGACTTCTGCAATGTGACTCATCAAACCAGCCAAGCCTAAGATCGCTATTCAAACACTAAATATTCAAATAGAGTGATAAATATATCTAGCGATCCAAGACCAGAAGAACACTATCATAACTGATCCATCTGCAAACTCAAACCTAAATAGAAACGGGTGTGATGGCCCTCATTAACATCAACCACTCAACATCATCTACCACGAGTGAATGAAAAGACCTGAGTGTTCACATTCCTTCTAAAGAAAAGGGGAAAAGAAAAAAAGTTCCAGGAGGCAGTCTGAGAGGACCTGCTATGGGGGTTGTACTTTGACCTACTTTTTCAATCAAATGCTTATGCAACATTGGGAGAGACAAGTTATGACCCACAAATGTTCAGGAAAAACATAGAAAGAGTAAGTGCCATCATGTACACTCCATAAGAGTATTAGGTCAATGCTAAACTAAAGTAAAAAGAACCTGAGGAAACACTAATGAGTCAGCAGCCTGCAAATACACTCATCACCATTTCCTGTCCCACTTCACAAGTACCAAGTGATTTTAACAAAGTCTTTTCTGTTTCATCTCCCACTAATGGCTACAGAAGTCTCAATCTCTTTGTGATATTCCTCTGGCTGCTCACTGACAATCAAAGCTTCTTTTTCCACATATGCGAGTACACACACGACTGGCCTCCAGGATCTCACAGGGACCCGAGTCATAATTTTTGATGAAATCTTTTCACCAAAGTCATCACATGGCCTTTCATAGATTAAGCTGGGAGAAAAATACACAGGGATACAATTAAAAGCAACACAGCAATGCGCAGACACACCGTCTGCGAGCCCTGATAAACTGTCCTTACTTTAGCAAAGCAGCCAAATCCCCTGATATGTCATGTTGGCTTTAGGACCATTCAGAATCAGCAGACATTGTACAGCTCGACCAAATCCACAGCACTGTACTCAGACCAACAAGCTTGAAGGACACACACAAAAATCCAAGAATATTCATCTGCCAACAGCAGGTCAATATTGTAACCAGCTGCATGCAAAAAGAGGCCTGATCTGATCTCAGGAAGAATGTTTTCTTGGTAACCGAAAGTTTTCAGACACATGACACATCACATATATAGCTCAGATCCTAACACCTCTATTTGTCATTTGCATGTGTGCTGTTTGATTTTTCTGGGTCTCTCAACCTCATATTGGCCTCATTCTTGTTCCTAGCATGACAGTGCAAGATTTACCTGTCCTACATCAGAGAACAACTTGTTACTGTTCATTATGTAAACTCTCTCACGCATACACTGTACGAAATAAGCTAGCTAACAGAAGGTGATGTACACTTAAGCCCTTATCCTCCTTAATGGTCTTAACTAGACAAATGTAAACGGTGTCACTGAGTCATGATAAGTCCATGAGATAAACAGAAACATACCAATGACCCTGGATGTATGTATATAGATGTTGAGCTTAAATTTGATGTGACAAGAAGAGTTCATCTTTCTGGGTCTGTGACTCTTTACACTGAGGCCGAGGAGTCTTGTGATGCTTTGCGTTTAAGTTCACATTACTCTAGATATGCACCACATGATGAAGTGAGTGCAGTCAACAGTTTCAGAAAGGCAGATGAACAACTGTGTTCTGACGTAGGACGATAATTCAAGTTTCCCTTTAAACTGGACAGCCGCCTCACCAAAGCTTCAATCATGTGCTTAGAGAGAGAAAATAAACGTCCAACAAAAAGCCAGACAAATCGAGATTTTTTTTTTCCCAGAGCCACATCTCTGACAATAAATCATTTAGGCGGGCAGAGGAATGACAGTCAACCAACAAACTGTGCTATACCTTCAGACAGATGACAAAGCAAACAGCCACAGTGAGATAAAGAAAAAGAGCTGAGGAGAGAGAATCCAGGGTCCACGTGGGCAGCAGTGGATTGTGGGGCAGGGAGATGTGCCAGGGCTCGCCAGTAAAAGTAGGGCAGTGCATCTGCCAGACAGACAAAATATGTCACTGTTTGTAGGAGAAGGGAGGGCAGGGCCAAAAAAGGCCAGCCTCAGTGGTCCGAATGTGTTTGTGTGCGTAAGTTTGCATGTGTATTTTCATTTTCCTCTCCGTGGAATATAATGTAGAGCAGCATTTTGTTCCAAGGCCTGCTGATCCTCCATAATCCCCTCCTCTGGTCCATCCTCAGGGCAACCAGGGCATCGTGGCTAAACTGGCAAATAAAACTACCTCACACAAAAACAACACATGCAGAAACTTGCACAATATCCTACACTGAACCTGACTTACAACCACCCCACCTATGGGTGTCTTGCAAACTAAAAACACACCAACTTTTGATCAGGTGCCTAAAGGGTACACTACTGCCTGGTTAGTAGTTGTAAAGACAAGTTCCTGAACTATGTTTCTCTCCCATCCCCCTAAGGAAGATTGTATCTTGAAATCTTGCGAATTGAGGATTCCTGTATTGTCCTCCTATGTAAACTACACCTACAGAAATGTCAAGTCAGGAACATAGCTTTAGGTTTAAACTGATGTCATCACCAGTGAAGGAAGTTAACTATTATTAACAGTTGGATAATGAATAACAGCACAACTGAAACTGAAATCTACTCCAAAGTGTAAATAGTTGAACACCAAATACAAAGCAGTTAAGAAATCAAATACAAAATAGTTGAGAAATGCAGGTCTGCAACTCATAAAATACTTCAATATGTACACAGGAGCCTTTCTCTTGGATGTAGTGTGAATGAACAGACACACCTCTTTTTGGAGGCTTGCCTGTAGCACTGAAGAAACCGACCTTTAAGCAAAGTCTAATTTTGTCAACTACTGTAATCTTCTGCTGACACCATCTCTATTCACCACATAATGCTAATATAGTCAGTGTATCTTTTCTGCAAATATACCATTTTGCACCAAAAATGATCAAGTGAATCTGTTTTTTTTTTTTTAAAGGCTAAACCTACTCTTTTCACATTGCACTGGATGTCTGCTTTCTGTTGTAGTGTTTCAAACTCAGAATTAAAAAAACTCAGAGGCACAGGGAACCTGACAAATCAGAATAAGCTCAGCACACTGTCCTGCACAATACAAAGAGGAAAAAAAACATTCCTGCCAGGCTATTTATGCACCTGGCATTAGGAGTAAAAAATTGTGGATCACAAAAAACAGATGCTCATAGGTTTTACTGAAATTATTTTCCAGGACATTTTCAGCCTTAACAGAGGCAAGTTATTACATCACACACCAATCCATTCCTCTGTCCCCCTCATTATTTGGAAGTGTTCTTTTCTACAGTTGTAACTTGCATTTACCCAGATTGTTTCAATGTTTAATACTCAGACATTTGATATGCAGTCTATGGCTATAATTTATCTATGAAAAATAATTATGACAAATATATGACAGAATAATGCAAGCACACCCACAGATTACAGCGTAGCACTTCATTAGCCTGACAAACTGGAGTTACAATGTTCAACTGGGCAATTCCCAA
>JAPQRP010049844.1:0-11921 GCA_037367295.1 Apogon hyalosoma
CCCTTGTGGCCAATCTAGAAATGGTAAATCGTCCAAAATCGAATCAGTTCTTCCTCTCCATGATATTGATTGATGTGAAAAATTTTGAATTTCTAAACCCAATATTTTTCAAGTTATCGCGTTAACACGTAGGATGTCTGACAGTGGCAGAGCCGGTGGCGGCTGGTGGAGCCGGCGGTGGCCGGCGGAGCCAGCGGCGGCTGTTGGACCGATGACTTAATATCCCCGACACTGCGTTTGGGGATATAATAAGGTGCAATGCAGTGATAAACAAAACAAGTCCTTGAGCAGTTCAGATGGTGGAGGTGAGGGGTAGTGGGATAGGGGGTAGGAGTTCAGGTCATAAACATCTGAGGGGTAGAAGCTGTTCCTCAGCCTTGTCATACTGCACTTCAGAGGAACCCTCATCTGACATAAACAGAAGCATGTACACAATGGGCCACATACATGTCAAAACAGCAAAATCACACAAAGTCTTAGTATCAGTGCAAACATTCAAATAAATTTCCATGTACCACATGTGTTTTACTTGTATAATCCCACATTTAAGTTACTGACTGGAACAAAACACATTTTCTGACCTGTTTGAGGTAGATGCTCTTGCCAGAGGAATTGGGGCCAGTGATGATCTTGACTCTGGCCTGGGACTCGGTGCAGTGAACGGAGTTGGCCACAAACACAGGAGAGCACAGCTCAAACAATGGATGTCTATCAAATAAGAAAATATATACAGTACATGTAGCAGTCTTCTACTACAGACTTATCAGTGTCAATAATGCTTTGTGTTTATGTGTATCTGGTGTCTGCACCTGTGTTTTTATCTGTGCTCTTTCTATGTGACAAGTAATCACACTAATGCTACACTAGACTGATTTCTGACATGTTTCATATCATACTTTAACTTACTATTTTTATTGATCTGCACAATTTAATTTAGAAGAGTACCCGGTATAACTGTTTGCATGTATTCTTTGGACCTACCTGCCCTCTGTGATTATTATTCTTCTGTATTTGGTTAGCTTGGGTGTGATATAGCCGTACTCTTGGGAAGCACTGCTCATAGCCATCAGACAGTCAAGTTCAGCAGTGAGATCCAAAACCTACACAAAAAACACTTATATGCTCTGAATGTTCTTAATAGTGCGTTTTTACTTACGATCAAGTGGGAGTTGTTGAGGGGTTGTGAACAAACCTGGAGCAGAAATGTTCATGCTTACTTTCAGGATGATGATAAATGAGATGGAAACAGCATTTGGCCATATTTAGTGTAAAATATACTTAGTATACAGAGTACTTGACTATACTGAGTATGCAGATAGACATAAAAGTTGTTCACTCTGTATGAATGGTTTGGGACTTGTTTTTGGATGTTCTGGCTGTTTTTTATTCTGTGACAATTGTTAAGATTCACCATGAGACTCTTTAACAGCCACAGTCAGGGTGAGCAAGAGTGAGTACTTTAATCGCATGAGAGAGATTTGAGGTCTCCCTTTAATAAAACTTAATAAACTCAAGACTTTGTAATAATAAAGCTCAGTGTTTCTGTTGAATTAACTCAAATACAAAGTTGTAATCTACTTAAAAGCAAGATAATTCTGGCCATAGCTACGATAGTTATAACAATGCAGTCATTTACTGTGTCTTACAAATAACAATCACATTTGAAATTACAAAATATAACATTATAATTAGACAAATATCATAAGTGTGCACTGGAGTTTCATAATCAAGATGAGCCTCCCATCCCAATACATTCACTTGGACACATTAAAAGCCTCACCGTCATAAAAAAAAGACTTGTCATCAGAATGATAAAATATTCAACACTTCATTTAAACTTATACCTAGAAGTGCACACCAACCTTGTATAGAGACGTGCTCCTCTGGAGGACAGTGTTCTGCAACTGTGTCATAATTGCTGTCTCCATGTCTGAGTAAACAGAGTTATGCTGAAAATGTGTGATGAATATGCAGCTATTACATGAATGTTTCCTATTAGTATAAACATAAACAAACCTCTAATGTCACAGTGCAAATCCCCCAAGAGGTCATCTAGCTCTTTGGTTCTTTGGCTGCGATAGTGAAGACGATCCTCTGACAGAAACTAGCCATGAACAAATAAACACACATAAAGAAAATACAAACATTAACCAGCAACAAAAACACACCACACACACGATTCTTGGAAGTTTTTACACCAACCATAAAATCAAGCCCCTCTATCTCAAAATCCTCTTTCTCCACCATGCTGGGCAGCCGAGGGACAGAGAGCAGAAATCCTATCTACAAGGGGAATTTAACAATGATATATGAGTTCTATTATAGTACTAGTTTTCCAGAGAAGCAATTTCATGGTGCTGAGACTCAAAACTCCCACCATATAAATGTAGTTTGTACAGAGATACTGTATATCAAACAGCCATTGTGTGGGTGTAAGCTCAGACCAGAGGGATGTATATGACACAGCAGGAGGGGATGCGAGCATCCAGATGTTCCAGTTCTTTCCTGGCTACATCTGTCAGGAAGTCAGACAACCCCATCATCTTCCTCTTCTCTAGTGGAAGAAGAGAGAACGCAACATATAAAGTTCACATAATTATAAGTAAGTAAGTAAGTATATTATTATTATTATTATTATTATTATTATTATTATTATTATTATTATTATTATTATTATTATATTGCATACACAAAGGGCCAGCTACTTGCTTCAGGTTTATATGCATGGATGCACTTACTTTCATCAACTGCTGGATCCACATTTGGTTTGATGGTAAAGCGGTTTTCTGCTGTACTAGTTTCAAAATCCACCTTTAGGACACAAATCAGAGAAGCACACAATTTAACCATGCTCAACCACTTAGTATTCCTGAATACTGAAACAAAAGCCACAAAATTTCTAAAATATTCAGTCAGTTGAGGACGCATGAGAAGGAGAACTTACAACTTGGCTGATGAGGGAGGCGATATAATGGAGGTCATCAGAGAACCCCTCACTAATGTCATGAAAAAGCTGAATGGATTGTGGAAGCTGACAAACTGTGTCCCTGATACAAACTGCACTGCACACTGTCTGACATACACACAAATATACACACACAATTCTTTTTACTGACCTAACACAGCCTTGGATCAGATAATATATGATATGCTCAATAATACTAAAGCTGTAACCTTGTACAGACTCTGCCAATCAGTCACTTTAGTGTGAGAGAGTGACATCCTGCGCAAAATGGTCTACCACACACAGACACACACACATATTAGCTTTAGGGAGCTGACATGATGTCAGTGTACAGATGGTGACTCAGTAGGTAGAGGGTAAGTGTTCACAGATGTGGACAAGTTTGCCAGAGTTTTTACTGCAATGTTTCTGATGTTGCGAAGCGACGACTGCAAAGTGCTCAATATGTCAGAGTTTTGAGGTGACGTGAAGAAATGTATCACTTTCTGTCTTCTGTGCAACACATCCAGGTCCTGCATCGGCCGCAGAAACCACTGGCTAAGAGTAAAGAGGTCAGCATTTACAAATGTAGTAAAGTTTCCATCCTCCAGTTTTGACAATCAACAGAGTATGTCATAAAAAAAGATGTTCTACAGAGTAGCTCTTCATTACTTCTTGTTTGAATGCGCCCCAACAAAAAATAATATGAATGAATAAAAGATATGTTTCTTACCGTAGTAGTTTAGAGCCAAACTTGCACCTACATCGATTTAACATCCCTGCAAAACACAATAAGAAGAAGCAGTTAGCATAAATAATCTTTATTAGCCAGAAAGATGAACCAATGTCCATTAATCCTTTGAAGCTGCCTACCATAAAGACTGAGCCCTTCCTTTTCTCCTGAATGTAGTTTGTACACTGATGGGTGGAGTTCAGACTTAAAGATTTGCAGAGCACTGGAAGAGTAAATGTACTTTTAATAGCAGCACTAAAATTTAATGAAACTTTCAGATGCTAAGAGTCATATATCATGTAATGTGGCATAATTTCTGGATACAATTAATGTCACTAAGAGAATGACCTGTGGTACATACACTTACCTGTATGTGTCACAGTCGATTTTCACCACTCCCTTACTATATTAGGACATCACATATTATTATGTCATTAAAACCCCATATCACAAATAAGAGGTTTGGTTTGATGATGACAAGCAGAGAAATACCAATAATGGAATGACTTATGCAGTAAATGTTAGTACAGTATACTGATGAAAACCCAACACCAGAAATCCATCATTTACAGACTAAACCTAGAGTAGCTAAGCTAAATAAAGTGCAATTCAAAGCCACTTATCATTAAAAAAAAAAAAAACGTCAAGGTCCTCATTATGAAAAATGTGCAATCACAGTCCTGTGTGTATAAGAATGTGTGCACATTCTATAGAAGTGTCTTACAGTGTGTAGGAGTTGAACTGTAGGATAGGAACTCCAACACTGCTGTCTTCCAGCTCCACTCCCACTCTCCTCCTGTCCAGACATTTTAACAGAGCACCTACTGCCCTCAGCTACCAAACAGCACACACACACACACACACACACACACACGCACACACACACACACACACACACACACACACACACACACAAAGAAAACATATAAACACAAGAAAACGACAGTTAGACAGCCCCTGCAGAACGATGGAGTGATGAATGATATGTAGACAGGTGGCTCACCATCAGGGGAGAGTCAAAGGAGATGCAGGAAGAGAGGTAAGACATCTTTTCTCTCTCTGAGAGGCAGGCAGGAAGGAAAGGCAGATGGGCTGAAAGTAGCCTTTGCTTACCAACCTCAAGACCTGCAAGACAGAATATTTTTATGGTTTTTTTTGGTAATTCAAATAAAACCTATGGAAAATCACATAAATTGAAGAATTGTGTTAATACTGAATACATTAGACATAACTGAGCCTGTTTACCAAAGTCAACATATGGGTAAGTCACCACTTCTGGTTTGTAGTCTGGGTTTGTGGCTGAGATACAGAACAAAAGAGAGCAAATCAAAAGCAATCTCCTTTCCCTTGACCCAGAAACTATTGTCTCACACCATCAAAACAAAACATCTCCCCATGATAAGATATTTTTTTCTTTACAGAGCTTACCAAGTTGCTGCAAGAAGCGGGTCATGTTGCTCTCCTGTTTTGCACTGATAATGAGCACGTTAGGCTTAACCTCCTGAATGACTAAATGAGAAATTAGAGAGGTAGAAGATGATCTTTATTTGAGAACTTTGAAAATACAAGACCTGTAAACCTGTTCCCATAATGAAATGTGTTGCTAGGTGTAAAGTGTACCTCTTGTCAGCAGGTGGAGCTCGTGGTTGTCAGTAGTGTCTAACATATAGTTTAAAGATGAGTCTCTACTCTGGTAGAAACAGAGACCCACTTGTCCATGCTGAGCCATAACACTCAGTAAAACCTGGGTTAAAACATGTAAATAAGGTATAATAGCTGCAACCATCTACTCAGGTATGTCCTCGGAGGTCTTCAAGTGATATAATCTTTTACCTCCGGTGAATCCTCCTCTTCGTCATCCTCAATATTTAAGCCAGGGGGACTGAAATGTACCCCTGCTCCTCCTCTCAGGCTTTGAAAGGCTGCCATTGAAGTTATTTCTACAAACCATGAGTCAAATTAAAGCACTACAATTACAGTCCATCGATTATCTACCTATATACAGCATGTATAAACTCTAAACATGTGGAATACACCTGCTAACCCAGCTAGCAAACTGTAATTTCAATACATTTACCGAATAAGCTAAATGATGTTAGCAATTACAGGTAGCCCAATATTTAGCCAGATTAAAAATACTAACTGCAAGTTTACATTATTTGATAGTATTCACTTACAGAAGGGGTTTGGACGTTTTATACCGTATGTATAGTCAGCAAAGCCTTCTCAAAAATGTAAAGGGAGGTAATAAAACTACATTTGGTAGTCGCTCATTCTTAGCTAACGCTAGCTGGTTGCTTAACTAGCTAAACCAATTACCGCGCGCTTTTCGTTAACGAGATAATGAAAGGTTATGACAATAAAATAAAAGAAAGAAAAAAGGGGTGGTGGTAGGTGTAGATTTAACATCTGTATTTATTAATATATGGATTACAGCCTACAGGGAATATGCATTATAATATTAAAGAATTCTGCAGTGTTTGTGCTTATTTTTGTCTGACTAGTGTGTAGTAGATACTTTTGTGTTGTGCACATATTTCTTGTATTCATCATTACATAATAAAAAGTCTCTTAAATGAATATAAACCTGAAAAAACAACAAAGCTATAGGAGGCTGAGGACTTTTACACAGTACTGAACTTATGAATTCTTAGTACTACAGAATAGACTGTTGTTGATATACACCATGGAGCACTAGATATCTCTTTTCTCCTCTTCTGAAGTTTGTGAAGAATGAAAAAAGTGTTTGACATCTGGAGAGTCATTTATTTTATTGTACAGAACAAAATATAAATCAATGCAGTAACTTTTTTACATTAACTGTTAATGCAACATTTAATATGAAAAAATACAAACATGAAAATTCTCAGTTTATTTTCTCACAAATGGTTCATCTCAATCATTAAAGGAGATGCCTTGAAAGTTCTTGACTGATAAAAAAAATTCCTATTAAATCTCTGTAAGCGTGAGAGTGCACTACAGACTAGAAAGCAGATGACGCTGTAGAAAAGGTGGCAGAGGCAGTCTGTCAGTTTGATTTTGCCTCTGTTGACCCAAAATCTGACGGATAGAAAGTCCACACAAAGCCATCAGAGCTGGAGGATCACCTAAGGAGAAGAGACAAAGACAATGGTGTGAGTTTATGTTTCAGAGGCATAAACTACAGTGTTTCCCATTAACCATTAAAGATGTGTGTGAAAACTCGGTACTCACGTTTAGTACCATTCAGGTATCGCAGCCGTATGGTGGCTCCTCCCCTCACACTGCTCACTGCTGGAAACAGCTCCACACCACATGGGAGGTCTTTAAAAGCAACACCAAGGAAGCTGCCATCCACAATAAATCCCAGAGTCCCTGCATCAGAGTCCAGGACCATCAGGACACACTCTGGAATGACAAGAGCAGTTCCAACAGACTGCAAAGACAGTATCCTAAAATCCTCTGGAGCTTCAGAGTGACACCTCCTCTTCTGTGGGTAAAGTCCAACATTCTGTCCACCATGCCAGAGCTGATTAGTTTTAAGTTCCCAGCCCCATGACTGTGAATCTCCACCTACCAGAACGTTGTACCCTGAGGCCTGGAGGGGACAGTTCTTAGTGGAAATGCCAATGACAGCATGACTTCCTCTGTGGTTGGGGTTCCACTGCACTTCCCAGACGTGAAGTCCACTGCTCACCCCTGTCTCTGCCCTCAACCCATCACTGCTCTGCTCAACAGGTGAACGTGTCGCCTCCTCTTTGCAGGCAGACAGCAGGAAGTGAGGGGAGCGGTGCCTAGAGCTCCACTGTGAGCGTTCGTCACCAGGAGCAACAGGAGAGGAACTGAGAATAATTGCCAGGCGAGAGGATGTGGGGACAGCTAGTGGAGAGAAAGCTGAAATAGAGGACGAAGGGTTGTCCTCTGACCTACTGTACAACCAAACTGAAAATTTGAGACCCATTATCTCAGTCTAGGAAGTAGAGCAGCAGCACAGGATAACTGGAGCCTCGGTTTGGTGTTGTCAGATGTAACTGAAGAGAAAACAATGATAGGTAAGGACCTAGTCAACGAAAGCTGAACTAAACAGAATAAGCTGAGGTAAAGTAGACTAGAACAGAGTCAAGTATAAAAGAAATAGGATAAATAAGGACATAACAGATGACGAAATAGAAAGGAGCCGAGTTTGGTTGAGAAGCAGACTGGGATAACAGGAATAACAGGAACACACAAACAAGGTGGCATAGAGTCGAGCTGTGTGATTTCTGATGTTTCTGACATGTCTCTGAAAGACATGTAGTGAGGAAAAGTTTAAACTGTTACATGTAGGGTGATGATGAAGTGTAACTCCCACAGACTGATGAACATGGATTTACATTGATAAAAACTGATTGAACCCTTAAGAGCTCCCATATGAGAACATGAAACCAGAAAAAATGTAACAGTTCAATATACAAACAGCTTTAATGTTCATAAAAATCTATAAGACCTATGTGTGAGGTTCACTCAGTTTATCATGAGAACATGTTCTAAATACACAGATAAAAATATATACACATATTTAGCTTAAAAAAAATTCACTTCTGCCTACTATCTTATTTTCAAAAAATATATTTTTGTCTTGAATTTAACAAAAGTGGGTCACAAAGTAATGACTGAGGGACATTGTAAGTCCCAAGTTGAGAGGAGTCATGTACTACTGTAGTTGAGGAGTAAACTAGAGAAACCCACCAGTTAGGTTATAAAACAGCAGATTATTTCCTTATCCATATAGTTAAAGTATTAATACTCCACTACAAGTAAATGTTCTGTATTCAAAACCTAATGTAGAAGTATGCAAATATTAACATTAAAATATACCTAAATGAGTGTGCAGTAAAATGTTCCCTGTTGTGTTTTACTATGATGAGGTTTTGGATTTATATTACTGCTGAATGTATGTTGTATTTTACCGCTGTAGATGTTTGCGGTTCAGCTTATTTTAAGTGCTTTACACACTGCTAAGTTTGACCTTTAGCAATACATCAAGTGTTACTGTCACTTTTAATGAGCATAGAAAAAACAGGCCTGTTTTCAGTTTTGTATCAGTGCTTTCTGCAGTTATTCCAAGTGGATTTATAAAGCATAAGGAGGGGTTAGAACATTCCCATCCCATAAAAGAAGCATTAAAAAATAAACACATTTAAAGTGTTTTTTTTATTGGAGAAGAGTAAGAGGAAAGATTATAAACACAAAACAGCTGGATAACTGAATTTCAGACAAATGCAGTGGAGTAAAATAAAGTACAGTATTTGCCTCAGACATGCCATGCAGTAGAAGTTGCATAAAATGTAAATACTGAGTACAGGATGCTGCAGGTTTCCCAGGAAAAGCTCTGAGTTTTATTATAGATGGACGTGGAAGTCTTAAGCAGAATAAATTTACCATAAATCTTTTAATCTTACCAGCTGTTTGTCTTCTGTGGTGTGAGTGCAGTGCGTTCCCGGTGATGGGTGCTGTCTGTCTGTCTGTCGGTGTCCGGGTCTCTGGGTGTTTATATCGGCCTCTTATCTGGACTTTCCTGCGTCTTACCGCCGCTCGGTAACGCAACACGCCCCGATGCGGAGCTGCTGGTTTTTGATGCGACCTCCGTAACGGGAACAGCACAGTCCATCACCTCAGACTGACGCCACACGGAGCTGCAGAGACAAGGACAAGATCTACTGTGACGTGTTTACACAAACGATGGGCAGTGGGGGAAAAAATCCACAGTAAAAACATCCACCTTCGTGTCATCCAGGCTATTATGTAGGTCATCCTCCTCCTTTCGTCGGTTCTACTCGCACGTACTTTCTTTCTTTCTTTCTTTCTTTTTTTTTTTTTTTTATCTCGTTCTGTAATGAATGTAAACGTAAATGGCGAAACATATAAAGAGGAGAAAACTCGGGCTTTTGATTAATAAGAAAATAAAAATGCAGTAGATCCCAAAACGACTCATAATTCAGAGAGCGCATGCGCAGACCACTACACGCTTATACGGGGAGTTACACCATAATGACATACAGATATGAAACTGGCTTTAATGGGGCGGGGGGAGTTTAATCTAACTTGTACTAACATGCAACAGATGAGCTTATATGCATTTTTGTCCTCTGTAGGGGACAAGAGTTTCACATCTTTGCTTTAAAAACTGCTGTCCACTGTAAATGATATTCCATTAAAATAAATAAATAAATAAATAAAGTATTTCAAAAAAACTGTTGCATCATGTTATTTCAAATGGACATTTCCAAGGCAATTATTAAATGTAAAAAAAAAAGCCTAAACTGTAATTTTCTGGGGTCTCAGGAGGTTATGAGTTGCAAAATAATATGGACCAATAATCTGACAATGTTTAAATCCAGGCTGAAAATGGCTTTGTTCAGCTGTGCATATAACAACTGAAAGGATTCTATCTGCACTCTTCTCTTTTACTTTAATTTAACTGATTATTTTTTATGGTTTATTGATTATGTTTTAACTGTAACTGTGTGTTTTTAACCTGTCTCTTTTCCATTTTTGTAAAGCACTGTGAAATGCCCTGTGAATGAATTGTGCTATACAAATAAATTTTCCTTGCCTTGCCAAATATTAGTTATTATTCAGGAATAGGTCAGAGCTGAACTGTCCTAAAAATGTGGCTTAAACCATGAAAGAATTGTTTATTTAATGTAGACAGTGATAAAAAGTCAAGTGATTACAGTGATTATTTTATCTTTAGTGACACAAGAATTCAGTAACATTTCATAAATCAAGACCACATAGAAATTATTGGTTTACAGTGCAAAAACACACAAAACCTGAGCAATCTGCAGAAATATGCAGAAATAATCATTAATTCTTGTAGTCAGATATGGATTAAAATAAAATTAAAAATAAATTAAAAAAAATAACAAGTGGATTGAGCTGTTTTGTGAAATCATGCATTTAAAAAGTTGAATTAAAATTAAAATCAAGAAATCAAAAACTAACAGATGAGAGTTATACCTGGTATTTTCATTACTGCCAAATACAATAAAACTTCGTTGCATCAAAAAAAGAAAAAAAAAAAGGTTAGCCCTTGTACATAACACAATATTGAAGGGCTAAATGACAAAACATCCTAGAGGAGGAAAGTAAAAAATAGAGACCACACAAGACTCTTTAAAATAAACATTAATTTATTTAAGAACACAAATTGAAATATGTTAGTATGTTTCTCTGTAATGTGTAGATGTGTGGGTTCAAATAGATGTGAGAGAACAAGAGATAAATGTCTAACCAAGTAAACAACATAAGGAGAAGAGAGAGACTGAACACAGCATTTTAATGTATCATAAAAGGATAAAAAATTGTTAAAAATCTTATCCATTGGTAGTTTGAGAGCCTTTGGGCACATCACTGTCTGTTTTTTCTTTGGAGTGCCTGAATATTTCTCTTTTTTCTCTTTTTTAAATGTATTGCACTTACCAAGCTTTGTTCGTATACTACTACTACTGCTACTACTACTACTAATAATACTAATGGATTAGATTTATTTGGCGCTTTTCTATTTTGCATACTCAAAGTGCTTACATTAGAGCTATTATTCATTCACTGTCACATTGACACACTGGTGGTGGTAAACTACATCTGTAGCCACAGCTGCTCTGATGGAAGCATGGCTGCCAATCCACACCAAGATATAAGAATTATTGTATGGTCTGCAGTTGTACTTTTGATCTGTTTCATTTGTTTATTATTGTTGTGCAGATGTGTTTTTAAAACCTGTAGAGCAGATGAACTGTTGATCTCATTCCACAAATGTTTTTGACAGACTTACGGGAAGTCTTTCAAATGTTAACACCCCTTCTTAGAAACATTGCAACAACACCACTCCTGAATATACATAATGCATTGTTTATTTTACAAAGATTGCCCTTGTATTTTATTGTATTTTCTGTCCAAATGTAATATTTTTTGTGTAACTGTCCTGCTCAGAGGCTTTATATGAACTTTGATTATATGACCCTTCATTTTGCTTCAGATAGTTCTGAGGAATCTGTTTGTAGGACACTGGCTTCAATGTCCAGAGACCAAGTTCGGGGGGAGGGGGGGGTCAAAGTGTTTTATTAACCTCTTACACTATATGTTAGAGGCAGTTATAATCTTTACAGAGCAGAAGTTTTACTTACAGTTAAATATTTTTATTTTGATATTAAAGGCGTCGTGCGGTAATATCAGCAATCAGGCTGTACCATATGTCAAAATGTCAGGTTTGGTGGGTTATTC
>JAPQRP010049845.1:0-11914 GCA_037367295.1 Apogon hyalosoma
TTAACTGAAAAACACAAAATTTAATCTTTATGACACTTAAATACAATTTGCATAATAATTTGGAACGCAGTGTAGTGAGTCAGTGTTAGTCACTGCTGTGTGTTGTACCCTCAGTCCAAAGTGCAAAGGGGGTGCACTGAGCATGCTCAGATGTCGATGGAAAGCACAAGGTCTATCCTATCAGCATGTTTTGACATTTTTCTTGTTGAGGAAATGATTGAATTTTTATGAATATTTAAAATAAATCATACTTTCAGAACGCTCACCACAGACACATCGCACACATTGTGGGCGGCTGCGGCTCAGTTGGTAGAGCGGGTCGTCCAATGACCAAAGGATCGGCGGTTTGAATCCTGGCTCCGAAGTGTCCTTGGGCAAGACACTGAACCCTAAATTGCTCCCAGTAGAGTCTGGCAGCGCCTTGCATGGCAGCAGCCGCCTACTGGTGTGTGTGTGTGAATGTGGCGGTGAATGTGAGGAAACTGTAAAACGCTTTGGGCACCATGAAGGTGCATGAAAATGTGCTATATGTGTTCAGTCCATTTACCATTTACCGCATCAGGGGCTAAAGGGTTATGAAACAACATCATCGTCTTAAGATCCAAACTGCTTGAAACTAATTGTTCCTTGATGATAACTGCACCTCAATAAGCATACAGGCAGATCAATACTATTTAATAAGCTCTTGCTATAGATCAACAAAGGACTGGAGGGACTATAGTAAACGCATAGTGTCAGATGTGAAAAAGTTGCTGCTGTCCCATTCAGGGACTGAGTACTCTACAGAGAAACTGACAGTTTTCTAATGATGTTACATCTCTAATGCGCTGTCCATCTGAAGGACAAAACTAGGCTTTCTTCACTCACTCTGACATGGTGTTCAGCAGATGACACAAGTTTCTACAAAATCCCATCGGAGACAGAAAACACATACAAATACTGTATAGCCACACTATTATATTCACATGATCATTGCTATTATCATTGAAACTGTAGGTTTTCTTGACTTTGCAAGAAGTGTATGTTATATTCCTGTCATAAACATAGACAGAATACTTCAGTTGAACCCCGGTCACCACCTATGCAACGTACTGGGGCACCGCTACCAATTTTGGGCCCCCTGAAACATAATCATGTTGGGCCCTTTGTACAAGAAAGTCACTGGAAACAGTCTGTTGGAGCTGGGGGTAGACTGTTGCTGCTGCCCTTCCCCGCAAATTAGTTATAATGCAGTATAATCGCCCTGATAAGTTATTACCCCCCACACCACACACACAAATGTTTTTTTTTTTTTTTTCGGGGAGGGGGTTGGGGGTTGAGAAACAAAAAAAAAAGGTTGAGAAACACTGTGTTAAGACATGATTGTGAGGCAGCTAGTTAATCAGACTCAGATTCAATAGTGAAAGTTTTGTTGTTTTTTTTTTGTTCACTTTCCAACCAGCGTTTTGAACCTATCCAGATGTAAAATGAAGGTAACTATTTGCATATTGTACTGACAGCGACATTTTAACCCTCAAAGACCCAAAAGCATATATTGATTAAAAATGTTTAGTAACTTTTGAGCCGATAATCCTATCAATACAGTGAAATAATCCAGGTGAAATGCAGTTTCCCAGCATTTCAGCACCATCAGATGTCTTTTTCACATGTACCCATATTGTCTGTAGAGAACATAGAAACACCGCTGCCTTCTGCAACATTGGTTCAGCAATAAAACCCATGTAATTTGACAAATGCCAATATTTGCAGACACTTGTTCTTATGCAGAAGTATCGATATATTTTGCTGAAGATGTTATGGTTTCTTTAATTTTCTCTGTTTTGATAAAATAACTTTTGGATTTGCACTGAGCTTTTATGAATATCTACATTTTCAGTAAATATAGGAAACTACATTATTTACACTGCACGAACATGCAGGGAATAATATTATAATATATGGTGACGCACCATTTGAGAATACTTCAAGTGGAAGTCATCTCAAAAAACACTTCTGGGTCTTTATAGGTTAATCAGATGTATGTGTGTATAACTACCTGTCAGGATGTTAAGGTATGATGTCACTTTCTACCTCCAGGTCCATTCATTTCTTCATTCTACTGTATTCAATCTGCTGTGGCACTGTGCCCCTGAGCTCATAAAACACATTCACATGATATTCTAATACTGAACACGTGATGATCGACAGTAAGTAAAGCTGCAAGTTTTACACGACTGAAAAAAGAAGAGTTTGCGATAATGTATGTTTCCACTTCTTGCATCAAACCAGATCTTTACGGATTCCCCTGATGCAGAATAAGGCATTTATGAGAAAGATGAATAATGTTACAACTGTAAATACACAGATGAGAATGAAGGAGCGGGAGTTCAAACAGTATTTAAGACAACATGAAATTACAATTTACTGCAGCTATGAATGAATGAATGAACTTTATTTCGTACATAAGTAACAATGCACAAAGGTGAACAAAACAAACAAACAAATAAATTTAAACAGAACATTCCAGAATAGCGAAGGCAATAAGCCAATTAAAAAAAAAAAAACACTATATACAAATACCTCATATTGGCTCCTTAACAACACTTTATGTCCGAAATGCTGTAGGAAACTAATCATTGTATTTGAATAAAATAGATGATTTGAACACCTTCTGAACCCTAACTGCTGCTTCATTTAACCCATAAAGACCCAAACAGCCACTGGCGACAAAATCTATCTAAACTGTTTAACATCTGTTGATCCACTAATTCTATCAATACATGTAGATAATTAGTGTAAAATACAGTTTTTCATCTTTTCATGATTGTCAGATATGACCCATTTGGATGTTCAGAGGCTCCATAGTTACCGTGGAAACACCGTCATCTTCTACAGCATTGATTCACTAGTAAAACCCATGGAGTTGGATCAATGAGAGTGGATGAAGACACTTGTTTTATGTTCAATTAATGAAGTAATTTGTTGAAAATGTCACTTTTTCTTCAGTTTTGTCTATTTCTGATATTATAACAATCAACTTTAATCTGAGCTTTTATAAACACCTACATGGCCAGTAAGTGAAATATAGGGGAAGAAAAAGCTGATTTTCACTGAAAAAAATGCAAAATACGGAGGATAATGTTCTAATAAATGGTGATAAATCACTTAAGAAAGATTAAATAGAAAGAAAAATTCATTTGGGAACTGACACAAAAGTAGTACTGGGTCTTTATGGGTTAACCCTTTAACCCCTGAGACATTATTCCAGGTAAACGTGCTGCTGTGAATTTGTGTCTATTTCAGGTTCATTAAAGCTGCTGTGAGGATGTGCTTGTGTTCCTTTTTTTTCCAGTGGTTTTGTTTTACTGTGTGTTTTAGGGTCAAAACAGGTGAAATAACAGAAAAAGACAAAGAGAGGAAATAAATTTTGACAGGATTTTACTAAATAAGGCACTCAGGATGTACATCAATAAGAGATTCAGTATGTTGAACATGAACTTTGAACTGGAACACACTGAACAACAAGGATTTGAATTTGGGCCCAGTTTTATTTTGGGGCTCTTTCTTTCTAAATCAGTCCATCTGCTTTTTGACACCTGATTGAACTCCATAAAGCAGTTACACAGTCAAAACTCAGTAAAAAGACATTAAAAAAAACATAAACAAAGGAAAATCACTACATCACTGCAAACAACAGTAAAGACAAAAAAAAAAAAAAAAAAAAACACCTATGAAAACGGTGTTAAAAAAAAAAGTCCTGGATACAAGTAAAAACAAAAAAATGACAAGGAAAACAATGGGGGAAAAAAAAGCCCAAACCATCTGTTTTTATAAGGAGCTGTTCTCACTCACTGCTATGTGTTTTACCCCCCATTCCACAGGCAGCAGGGGGTGTACTGAGCATGCTCAGATGTCTATGGAAAGAACAAGGTCTATTCTATCAGCACGTTTGGAAATTTTTCCTATTGAGTTGAATTTTTATGAATATTGCAAATAAATCATATATTCAAAACCACACAGATGTCAGGGGTTAAATGGTTAAGAAAGATGTTGCTGTAAATGAGTATATTTTCTCTCAAAGCAGGAGTTTTAGGGTTTCATGTCATCAGATGTAACTGGATTTCACTATATCTGAAACTATTATCAACTCTGTTATTGCCAATGTAATGGTAGAGCTACCATCAGTCATCTTAAAATGTACTGAAAACATATCATATCCCACACTATTGTGATAATATAAGTATCCACTCAGTAATGTTCCTACACATGGTAAATAACACAGGCTCATTTACATTTAAAGGATTGTTTTCTTACACATTTACTGCCACATATTCAGCAGCCGTTCTTAGATCCAGCCCCTTGCACCGTGGGTCATGTAAATCCAAAGAGCTGGTCCAATCTCCTGTTTCTATATAGCTGTACTGTAAATGCAAATATTGAATCAATGACATCACATCCATAAAGCTGTTTGTGAAAGATTTGTGCTGCATCTAATGATGCTGCCACATTGCATAATTTGAGTTCGTCGCCCTCATCTCATATTGGAATCAGCCAGAACCAACCAGTGTTTTGGTTGACTTACAGTACAAAGACTCACTACCACTGGGGTGACTGTCAGTGAGACGCATTGTATTTCAAAGACTGTAAGAAAACAGAACTGGGATTCAGGCAATGATCAAAACACCCATGCCTGCATATTCTTTTCTAATATGGCTTATTTCAGTTCGGGGTCACGATGCAAACAACAGGCAGCGATGATCAAGACACTAAGAGAATATATTTTAGCAGCACAGTTTACATAATCATGACACTTTAAAGAGAATGACTGACGAATCTGAATCCAACTAAATGAAGCCACTCTGTTCAGTACTAAAGCTGCCTTTCTAAGGGTTGAATGCTGTGTTTACTGTAACTTCCAGTAAAAAAGAAAAATGTTTCTGAAATAAGGTAAAATTAAGCCACCTTGCTTTTAAAAAAAAAAACAAAGACAGGGAAAGAAAAGTGATATTTTAGGCAACATCAGAAATAGCAAGAGTTCCAATAAAAATGTCAAATAGGAAAGATTCTAGATTGTATTTGGTGTTTGTCAAACACAAATCAGTGATAAAGTGCTTCAGTTTAATAGAAGAAGGAGGCGGAGTGCGCAAGGACACATCTGTCGGATTAAAAAAGAAAAAAAAAATGGAAACAAGAGGAAACAGTTGAATCTTCTAGGATAAACCAATTAACTTCAGCCCAGAATGCTGCAGCAGCGTGTCCATGTAAAAGCCCACCATTTTACTTTTTTTTTTTTTCCACACCCCTTCGGTTGTTGTCTGCTCGTGTCAGAGGAGAATCAACCTGTTCAATTTTTCATAGTGCTTTGCAGGGCTTCGACTTGACCTTTGTTCAGCAATGCAGACGGAGGCATTAAGCAGTCTGTCTGATGAACTACGAGCGTGAGTAGTAGCGTTGTGATCCTACTCTTCTTAGTGCGGCGCTTTCAGACGCTATAGAACTGCCAAGCCCCAGCCTTTCCAGTGTGGCCCATGGGACCTCATGTCACACAAAATAAGAATGGCAGTCAATGATTAGAGACAAATACAGTGTCTTTCAAACTGCCATTGCAAGTTCAGAAGTCATAATTTGTTGTAATGAAACGAAACCAACGTGTCGGGCATTGTTGCACCTACAAATTAAAATCAAGAGTCCTGTTTTTCATACATTATAGCCTTTACATTTTAAGATGAAACTGTTTTTCTTATGTTAATCACTTAGAAAAGTCATTCAGTTTTTAACCCTTTGGCCAACTTTGGGCCAAAGGAGTATCGTAATCGTTTTGTCGTTCATCCGTCCGTCTGTCCTTTCAACTACGTAACCACATTATTTGAAGAATGCACTGAGATATCTGCACTAAATTTATACTGTGGATGTGTCTTGGCATGGAGGAGAAACGTATTGAAAATAGGTGCCCTTGACCTACGTTTTCAAGGTCAATGGTGACATGTCCTTTCAACGACGTAATCACTTTATGTGAAGAACGCATTGAGATTTCTGAACCAAATTTACACAAAGACAATCTAATGTAAATTATAGGGTGTCCCTTTACCCCACTCCCCTTTTGGGGGAGCTCCTTGCCACTGGAGTTCAGAAATACCACTTCATTCCCTCTCTTCAAATCCAAACTCAAAACCCATCTGTTTAGAACCGCTTTCTCTATGTGACCACAGCTGCACTGTCCAATTCTTAACCTGCCTTTTGCTTTTTACTCTGTTTTATTGCTTGTTTAATACTGTCCTATTCGCTGTACGGTGTCCTTGAGTGACAAGAAAGGCACCTATAAGTAAAATGTATTATTATTATTATTATTATTATTATTATTACTGTCTCTATTACTGAGGTGACTCATCTGTGCCCTGTCCTGCCCTGTGACCCCGGACCTCCTCCCCCACCCTCACCTGTCTCTTCTGACTAGATGGACCCCCTCATGTGTCCCCACCCTACTGCATCTTTACAGACTGGAACTACATCCACAAATGGGCGTCCGTCAGTCCTGGTGCATCTACAGTCTGTCCGTCCGTGGGAGTGGATCTCTCCTTCACTGTGGTTCTCCCTCTTTTCCCACTGGGTTTTTCTTTGCCGAGAAGGAGGGTCTAAGGACGGGGGATGCCCGGGACATTCATCCATTTCTACTGTTTATTTGACTGTTGTTTGTTTTCATATCCAACTAATTCTGTAAATCCCCATGAGGCAGCCTTGTTGTGATATAGAGCTCTACAAATAAAACTGAATTAACTTTCAACAAAATCATACACTATATTTGGCCGAGGGATATTAAAAGCGTGTAGCACATTATGTTTATTACCTTGATGTTCAACTACTGTAATTCTTTGTACAAGGGCATGGGTGCTGAGGGTGCAGAAATTCACGACAACTTAGCCATTTTGTCGCTAGATTTAGTGACGTTTCAGACTACCCTAGCAATTTTTAAACTTTATTCAAAAAGCACCTAGCAACAACTTTAGCTACTTTTACCTTGTTGTTAGTGTGTTAGCTATCTAGGAATAAGCCACATAAAACAGGAAACTAAAATTGTTCATGTGTGGCTCTACCGTAGGTTTTACTACGTAACAAGATAAATGTGAATAAATCAAACCTATGATGTGTTGCATTTAAAAATAACATCATCTGATCGTAAAAATGTGTTGTTTATATATTACTTTTACAAAGAAAATCAAGATAAACTAATCAAAATTGACACATTGCAAATATTTTTTTGCAGTGATGCCAGTCAATTTCAGTGATCTCATTGTGTAATTTACAAAATGTATTACATAATTACACAATGACACCATCATGCAATGGCATCACAATTTCATCTGACAACCTTTAGCAACAAATAAACAAGCATGTAGCAACATCCCCTGAAAATTAGTTGGCAACACTGGGTGCAGCCGGTCCAAAATTCTGTTTCCCAGCTCCTGATTGGTACATGTTATACTTACCCGGGCATCTTTGCATTGGCTACCAGTTCATATTTATTTATAAACTTTACTGTTCATATTTAAGTATCTGAATGGTTTAACTCAAGCTTATATATTAAAAGTGCCGGCAGTAACATGTTATAAAAGTAATGCATTGCAGTAACAGATTACTTTTGCTTTAACACAGTAGTGAAAGGCGTTACTAATCAATTTTCAGTAATATTTTACTAGGTACATGTTCATTAGTGCCTGCGTTACAACACACTTTTCGCTCATAATATAATTGCTCAAATGAAAAATACAGCAAATTAACAGCAAGGCCGTGAGAACGTAAGGAATCAAAAATGTGGCATGAAAGTGGTATATTCTGTTTACTGAACAGTGCAATTATGAACATGCACTAATACAAAAACATTTCAGTAAGTAGTACCAGTTGCACACACCAGCTGTTATTAAAAATTATCTTCATGCTGCTGATCTGAATTTCCTCTGAGCTTTCCCATGAAGTTACCAGGAGGTGAATGAAGGGTGGGAGTGGCAGAAGGATGATGAGGTACAAAGGTTCACCAGTTTGCTGTAGGAAGTTGTGAAAAGGTGTGATGTGTTGGCTGTGATGTCATAGTCCGGGTGTCATCGGACGACCGATTGCTTTAGCGGCCTTGAGGAACTAAACAGAGCTGAGGCAAAGTGTCCAGGTGCAGACCACGGTGAACTTTATTCATTTCTCCCCAAAAACCCAGGAAAAAAAACATATTTACAAAAGAGATAAAATGTTTAAAATAAACTCCTCAAGTAAAACATGGTTCCATTCCCATCCAACTCCCTCCCCACAATGGAGAAGTACATCCAGTACATTACCAGTTCATAACTCTAAAATGTCTATTAAATTTAAAAAGCTTCTCAGTTACAACACCCTCCCATTCTCGCCCCAATGGTCCCTCCCAGAGCCTTCTTAAAGGTGCTCCGGCACCCTGGGGACTCTTTTTGACGGCACCTGGGATCAAACAGACAAAGGTAAGTACCTTCCTTTCACAATTACCCCATCGATCTCTCTCTCTCTCTCATTTTACCTTTTATTTTCCCTTTTCACGACCATGCGGCCCCAACAGCAACACCACAAAAAAAAAAGAACATTTTTAAAACATAGTGTGCATGTCTCTTAATTTATGTAATGGACTTGTCACATTACACTGGGAGTAGGCTGACATCTGTTGGGTTTTTGACATGCTTCTATCTTGAGCATCATACAAAACTGTTGGAATCGTCCACCTCGCTGGCATTTTCTCACCAGGATCTTTTATGAGACGCATCTCACAGGCTACTTGCTTACCAAATATGTCACTGCCGTCATCATTGTTGTTGACAGAATTATTAGCTGCTATTTGCAGATTTGAGGATCTCAATTTTCTCTCAAGACTTAGCTCCTCCCCCTCCCTGTTCTTTCGCCGGCTGCAGCTTTTTGCACAACCTTATTGGGTTCCCAGTGGTGAGGACTGGGGTTGGTGGGTCCTGACTTGAGGATGCTGTTGAAAGAATGTCAGGGTCATCATTCTGTATGTCTTGCTCAGAAAATATACATAAATGTACAAACTTTTGCATCAAATGTAATCACACATTTCTGAAGAAACCTTGTACGCATTGTAGGTTATTTATTTACAGACAATATTTGATTTAAATGAGAAAAAATACAACACCCCCCCGAAAAAAAAACAAAAAAAAACACTGTAGTCACAAAGAGAATAAGAAAACTGCAACATTCAGTTGCTGAGCTGTTGAATGCTAATACATGTTGTTAGATAATTTGAATAAATGACTGAAATACATGGTATGTGTGTTAGAATCAGTATGATTTTATCAATTAACAGATATAGACATACAGTACCTGCAGAGTGCTTAAGGACTGACGAGACATTAGATAGGATTTCAAAAACTCAAGGTTTCCTCAGTATCCATTTCTGTGACGGGGTCAGTTCTTTTGTCCCACTTCCACTCAAGTGCACAAGGACACTGCACGAGTGATTACTTCTCCAGCTGTACAGCACTACATAAAGGGTTATATTATTCAATAAGTGCTGTGACCACTGTTACAGTGGTGTGTGTGTGCGTCTAATGTTCGATTACTAACCTGAGAGCTGCAATTCCACCACTATATCTTTCCATGCTCCGTCTCTCTTTTGCGTGGTTGTGGTAAGAGCTCCAGCTGCCATAACTCTACTAGCCTGTCGTCTCTATCTACATCCCACATACTGGTACTTTTTTTGGCGCGTTGTTTGAGTTCAGCGTCGCACTGATCAGTACATCATTTCATACTGCATTTCTGTTGGTCAGTTAGTGGATGGAGGTCACAGCAGCCGTCACACTGTGAGATTATCACCCCAAATTTCTGACAGTATCAGAAGTTTATTGCAGGCTGTCTTTGCTACAACGGCTGTTCTTGAACCTGTCTCACAGTGCGACGTAGGACCACAGATTTAGGGCCCAGACCAAAGATATCACCACGATTCTTTCAGGATTGCGGTCAAAAATTGCACCCTGTGTGGAGCCATAATATTTCTTTGCAACATCACCTCTGTGCATGCACCTCACATCAGCATAGTTATTGTGCATACATTTTAAAAACTTTTCCTCTTTTGTTACAGAATTGCATAATGTCTCAAGATTTGTCTGATCAGTTTGTTGCGGACAGAGACCACCTCTTTTGGTTCGCCCAAAGGTGATACCTGGTCTGCATTGTGGATCCGGGCAGATTTAAAACCTGTAATTTTGGCTCAGATCAAATTCTAACGTCTGGGCCAAACAAGTTAACTGTAGAAGTGGCCTTTGTTTAGTGTGAAATGACTGTGAGAACAGTATCGCTCATATCACCATCACTTTCTCTGGACATAAACCTATATTTCCAGACACTTAAAATGTACCTTCACAGACAGAAACACACATTTTTTGAAAACAAATAAACAAGAAGCAAAAGTCAATAAAATTCAGTTGTGACTGTGGAGAGAGGAAGTTATGCTTCTAATGAGGTAGTAAGGTCTCATAGGAAAACCCAGAAGGGGTGGGATTGGACTCAACTTCTAATTTCACCAAATATCCCACTTTTCTCTTGAAAAAGTGTTGTGTGATAACAAATATGATTAATTTTATGTCCCTCATTTAAAATTTCCTACAGCAACGATGTGATGCTGCTCAGCATCTGTGCTCTTCCTGTTCTATATGATGAGTAATTCATCAACAGATAGTTTTTGTTGTTGTTTTCTACATGAAATCCCATTAATCTTTTTATTTCCTCATGTGCATGTTCAGACTAGTTGTATTATCTCTTTTACTAGAACAGATTCTACATGTGCGCTGTCGCTTAAGATCTCCTTCACTTTCACTTTCATGCCCCCTCGTCTGTCATTTCAGGTGTCTCTTTTTGTCACGCTAATAACTTCATAACTTCCTACACCTAGGCAAACAAAATGAACTTGGATGGGAACTGTCAAAGTCCACACTGAAAAAACAAAACATGGAATCAATGTAAAAAAGTTCTTCAATTGGTCGCATCTAATAAAATTAAGCTGAGAGAACTAAATAAAATAAAGCTGAATTTAAATCATTCATTATTTTTAATTTCATTGAACTCAATTTTATTTAATCAGTAAAAACAATGTTATTCAGATCAACTTAATAAACTACAGAAAAATGGATTGAATGAATTTGTTCTTTTTAATTCCATCCAGCTTTTTTTTATTTAATCAGTGAAAATTAAAAAAAAATATATTCAGATCAACATTGTTTATTAGACTAATGATTAAATCAATATTTTTAACTCAATGTAACATGTTAATTTAAATTATATCAAACATTTGTTTTTCTATTCAATATGACCTATTTTATTCTTAAACAAAACAATCCATATAACAATCCATGTGATGTTTTATTATATGGATCCAAATTATAGCAAATCTTACATTTCTAATAAAGTCGACTATTTCAGATGTATGTTTTGCACATGATCCCTGTTCAGTGAAGAAATGAATGAGTGGAAAATGTTAACTTACTTGCTTCAACTTGTTCATATTGAAGAAAAAAAAAGCAGTGCACAATATTACTGAGCAAATACAAAATTCAGTTTTGAAGAACAATGCACCCAAAACCAGGCCTATCTAAAAGCAACTGGCCTTGTACATTGTGACGTTTGTGTGGAACAGTGTATTTTTTTATTTTACAATTGACAGTTTTCCAAAACATTTTCTGCCATATAACCAAGCTGACTAGTAACCAGTGCTTACAGTAATCCAAAAATCCTTTCTGACAAAAGAATGATCCAACCAGCAGTAATAATAATAATAATAATAATAATAATGATAATAATAATAATAATAATAACTTTATTTAAATAGCACTTTTAAAAACTATGTTTACAAAGTGCTTTGACAGACAAAGCAGAAAGGCACAACAGTAAAATAAAAACATAGGAAACAACACAACAC
>JAPQRP010049846.1:0-11911 GCA_037367295.1 Apogon hyalosoma
CAGTCAAACCCATGGAGTTGGATCAGTGACAGTGGATGGACACACTGGGTTTATGTTCAGTTCAGGACAGATTTTGCAGAAAGTTACTTTTTCTTCAGTTTTCTCTGTTTTTGATAAAATAACCCTCGACTTTAATCTAAGCTTCTATGAACATCTGCATGATCAGTCAATTAAATATACAAACGAACCTGATTTTTATCGAAGGAAAAAAAAATACAGAGAATAATATTACAAAAAATGGAGATAAATCACTTAAGAAAGGTTCAATACAGAGAAAAAATCATTTGGGAATGGCCACAAAAGTAGCACTGGGTCTTTATGGGTTAATATCGTCATATTTACAGTTGTCACATGACTTTTCGTAGTCATCCCCAGCTTTTCATCATCAAGAAACATTACTCAGAAAATGGAAATAATGACAGAAGACAGAACAGAACGTCTTCCTCCTGTTTGGAAAAAGTGAAGCTAAAGGACTGTGATGACGGGAGTGAACCTCACAACCACAGCTGAGACACCGGATGCAGTGTCTAATGGATTTGATTCTGTGTGACGATGAGTAAGTGTTGAAAGTGAGTGGTCATTGTAGCCTCTCATTCCTTACACACTGTGAATCATTAAGAAGAGCAGCAAGTGATATTTCTACTTACAGATATAAAAAAATGTAGAAAACGTATCATTCGAGTGTTTCGAAAAAAGAGCTGTGAAGTTCTGCCAAAGCATTCCATCGTAGAAATACGAAGGGGGTTTATTTCCAGCGACAGGCCACTAGAGGGAGTAGTGAGTCAGCCTGACGGTTTCCCATGGTGAGGAAAACTAACACTGCAGGGCCTTGGACCCGATGAGATGAGAACCATTAAGAAACAACTTTTAGAGTCAAAGAAAATGACAATGTGGTAAAAGCGCTGTTGCCGTTTCCTCCACTGGACTCGGCTCTAAATGAAAAGAATGGAGTTTGATGCTGAAATGGCAGCGTTTCTTCTACACAGATGAGTTTGATTATGAGGCTTATAAAGGTATAAAGTTATTATGGGATGTTATCTTTGCTAAGTTGTTTGTTGATCCACGGCTCAGACTACACTGTGGCAGCGCTGACCTCATTTGTTCGATTCCAAACAGATCTTTAGTTCTGCTGCTGACAAAACAAACTGTGCAGAAAACGGAGGCACTTTGTAGTTTTCGTGCAGCTGTTTTCGGTCTAAAAACAGAGCTAAGCTAACGGAGCTAAGCTAACATGTGAACGTCTTCTAGTACACCTGGAAGCCATTACATCGTTATCAGGCTTCTGCAGAGCATGGTGATGAGCTGATCATTAACTGCTGCTGACAAACAATTCTGTGGAACTGGAGGAATGTTCATCTGAAGTCTGGACCTTATATGTGCAAATGTGGTCTTCAGCATCATTTTTGCATTTCACAGGTTCATCCCAGGGGCCAGACTGGACCCTTTGGTGGGCCAGATTTGGCCCCCGGGCCGCAGGTTGGACACCTCTGCCCTAAAGGCTTTTCTAATACGTGCCTCTTCAGTTCTTTGTACTTGGTGGCTTTTCATTGATGTTCTGCTTGTTTTCTCTTTTGTTTTTGCTCTAAACATGTACACACAATTATTCACCAAATCTGTCACATTTACCTTCTGTCGATGCCACTGCTCCAAAGCATAAAAGATCTTTTTCTCCTTGTCAGTAGATTTAATGTTTCAATATTTTTGCCGTTAGGGTTTATTTATACCCAACCTGAAAACGCAAATAAAAGCAGGCGGGTGGAAACTGACCTATAGATATGAAACCCCTGTAAAAGGCCCAGCTGATGTGCAACAGTATGCAAAACGAAAAGGACGTCCAATGACAATGATGAGGACACTGCATTCTAAAGCAGCTGGTGTGTAGAGATGGAAATCTGCGCCTGTCTCCATCTCACACTCGCCAATCAAACACAACCCTTCCTGACAGGCGTGTTATTTATTCTTTGTCATCCTTTGTCATTTGCCAATTGTGCTTTCTTTCTCCAGCTCCCTTGTTATCTGTCATTCTCTTTGTCTTACTTTGTCTCCCTTTTCTCCCTCCGGTCTCTTCTTCCAAATAGCTCCAAGTGTCGTACTAACTCTCTGATGTCCACCAATTAATGCTGCATTTTTCACCAGCTCAACAGGCTTCATTCACCCTCCTGTAAAATGAGGAACTGGGCGAGGAACTGGAGAAATCCTCATGTACAGACACGGTTCTGCGCAAAAGTCGGAGGCCACCTTTAGCTTTGTTGTTGAAATGAACATACATATTTATTTCACATTCCCTTTTCTTCAGATTCAACAAGAAAATCCAGTGAATGTGCGCACAGCCTTAAAAGACACACAACAAAAGCCTCTTTTCCACTAGATTCCCATGAACTTTTATTACCAGGAATTTATTTACCTGGTTAAATTAATTCCTGGCATACATTCTCCTCTGCGTTGAAGGACTGATATGTGTAATTATGTATTTACTTTTTGTTGTTTTATTTAATTTTTTAAATTTATTTTTCTTTATTATTTTTTATTAAAATTCTTCTCTTTATCCATTTCTTTCTTTCTTATTTGGGTCTTGAGTGATGTTCCTTATATTTGGAGGGAAGGGAATCAGATGTGGCAGTCGTTTATTCCATATATTTATCAGCCAATTTAAAAAGAGGTTTAAAGAGATGGTTTATATCTTATTGTTTACTTCATTGTCTATTCGTTTTGTGTTGCCTTCAAGGATGTATGTATATATGTATTTTTTACTTTTCTGGTCTGTCAGTATAGGTGTGTGTAGATAAGTGAGGTTCACTGATTTAATGGACTTGATTTTTCACATATTCTGCTGATAAGAAGTTAAACAGTAGACTGTTGTGTGGAGAAAGGGTGGGACTACATAAGTTCTACTTCCTCCGACTCCTTTTCGAATATGCAAGTGAAGTCACACTTTGTTTTCATGTATATGTTTTTGTTCGTTTGGTTTTCTTATCTGTTTCATTTATAAGGACTAAGGATTGGTTTGTTTTGTTGCATAATCGAAATAAACTAAACTATATTTTTATACCTTATGTTGTATATCACTGTCTAAATTGTTCACAACATTCTATAAATAAAGTAAACAAAATAAATAAAAAATTATAATTCCTGGCAATGTGTGGTTTGTGTTTCCACCACACTTCAAATGTATTCAAATCAGAGCGCTGTGAGCGAATTCGTCAAATACGTTCAATGAGTTCCAGGGTCTTTGGAGCATATTTGAATACAGATGGACAGAGATTACTGTAATACAGACGAACAAGGCCAAAACAGTACATTCAGCAAATAGTCATCGTACCTCGTACCATCTCTTCTTTTGCTCCATTTTCAAAAAAAAAAAAAAAAAAAAAATCAAAACACAAATAAAGTGAATCTTAAAGAAATGGAAAAAATAAAACATTTGCAGATGCACACCAGATCAAAGCTTGTGGGTGAACACGATGCTGCGTTCAGGGCAGGTTTTTCAGCACATAAGCCACGACTCACAACTTTGTAGCGTTCCAGACGAGTAACGCCAAACTGCCTGAGCGCAAGGAACTGTGGGAGCTAGATGTAAACAAACCAGCATGGCGGACCGCACGGGGCTTATGCTCATTTACAGTCATTTCTATCGCCAGAGGTGCTTATTTAAGGGAAACAAGAGAAGCCATTTGTATGTTTTGATGTGTATTTGGTCGCATTCAGGTCAGACTCAAAACTGATACAAGTCGCATTTAAAGTGTAATATGAACGAGCACACAAAAAAGCAAACGTCACCAAAAAATCTGAATTGTGCATTTAGACCTGCTGTGTGAATGTGACCCTGAAGTGACCCACATGGACTACAGAGGTCCTGATGGAACACGTGACCACGCAGACACACACTGTGTTCACGCTCCTCCTCCCGGGACGCAGAACTGTGACGTTTATCGTATTTCAGTGACGTAAAGGCTGGATAAATGCGACCTGTCCGTTCAGACTGAAGTCACATTGGAAAATATCAGATCTGTATCAGATTTAGGACCACGTATTAAAGTGGTCTGGGTCGGACTAGTGCTGTTCAGACTGTCTGGAACAGATCGGATCCAGGTCACATATGGACAAAAATGAAAAAAATAAAAAATCTGATTTAGGCCACATTTACCTGGAATCTGAATGAAACCTAAGAGGCAAACAGTGCTGGTCTGAGGTCGATTATCCGAGTCGCTGCTGATTGTGGTTTGTAATCAGTAAATTGATTAGTTGTTGTGGGTCTAGTGTATCCAGTCTAGTTTATTCCAGTATCCTTGTGGGGACCCTTCATTGACACACTGCGTTCCATCCCCTGAGCTTCCCCACGGGGTCAGAAAACAAAACCACACACAGTCTTTCAGCGTCAATCTGGCTCCTGTGATTAGTTGGCCTAATTGGACACAAAGTTGATTGAAAGGCTTTGATGGCTGAGCCCTGGGACGCAGCCTTTCATTTACTGGTTGCTGTATTGTGCGTCTAAACGCTCTGGGAGACCCTCGCTGTGTTAGCGCCCACCCCTGCTTACTGTGCACTGATAAGGTGAGGCGGATAGTAATTTAATAAGAACCAAGTATGTTCACTTTGAGTAATGTGCCGTTCGGTAGGAAAGACGTCAGGGATGCGAAACCACTTTTGAGCTGAAGTTACAAACAACACGGATGAATGAGGAGATGGAGATGGAGAGTCGGCCGTTACCTGGGTCTGATTTGGAGAAGGTGTCCATGTCCAACAGGTTTCTGCAACAAAAGAAAAGACGTCATCAGAGACTGAACCCACAGAACAGAGCAGCAACTACCTGAGGTCCCTGCAGCGTCCAGATGACCCGTCCCACACACTAACGCTCACATTTTACCAATAAATGTCCATTAATCGGAGTTTACACTTTCATGCTACGTCTGGATTTAAATGAACCACAATTATGGGTTTGGTATGATATGAACCATGTCAGTCAAGCATTTTATAAAATATCTCCCATAGATTGTATAGAATTAGTGCTAGTCACAGGATTCTGTTGGGTTTCTGATAATTCACTTCATTTTGGAAAAAAAAAAAGATGGATTTAACCTTAATTAGACTAATAATATATTGATAATTAGCATGGCTTTGAGCGAGACCTCCACCTTTTTTTTTTGCCGTGCTTTTCAAAACTTAACGGTTCAAACCACAGGTGCACGGCTCGCTGCCTAATACTATACGTCATATGATTTTTGACATGAAACAGGTACAGTCTGTATGACTGTAATACTGTCATCATTCTGTTGTGCATAATTCAGTTAATGCATTATGCATCAGCTGTGGTTGATGCTAAAATGAGGGAAAATGCATTGTTTGATTCTTGTATGAAGTTAGTGATAAATGTGTAAAAGCACTTGAGGGGTCGGATTAAATATGTTTAGACTTCTTCCTACTCCTTTTGGACCATGAAAAATTCAGACCTGCGTGTACCTGAAGATAGATTCTGTTCATTGAAATGTTATTCTGTGTTTGTCTTATTTGATTTTGTTTCTTTGCATGTTCGAAATAAATAAATAAGCAAACAAACAAACAGGCCTGTGATTAACAAAAGAGATTCCAGCTCTGGTTTTATGACATAAACGGCAGAAGGAACCACCTCACCTGTCAATTACAAACTTCTATATCTAAAAAAAAAAAAAAAAAAAGGTGCAGTTTTCTTAGCATCTAAGTGACCTATGTGGAAAAAGCTCTTTTAGAAGCAATAATTGTGTCACGTCCAAATACATGTTGGGTTTTTAGCGTTGGTCACACAAGTCGTGTGGCTGCACAACTTATTCTTCTGCCTTAAGTCAAAAGCCACTGGAAAATCACATCATCTTTTCAGCTTTACTCAACAGAAACACATGACCCCGGCAGGCAGCCCTTCTGTGTCCTACAATAAAATTATATTAGTTAACATTTATTAAGACCTGCAACTGTTGATTGATCTGTTAGTTAATATTAAATAATTTTAATTTGAGTTCATTTAAAAAAAAAAAAAAGTGTTCCAGCTTAAAAAATGTGGATATTTTCTGGTCTCTTTCCTCATATTTTACCTTGAACTGATTGATTATCTTTGCTGCTGTTGGCCAATTAAAACATTAGGGGGCGCCATCTTGGGCTTTGGAAACGTGAAAAGACATTTTTTTATCTTTTTCAGACCAAATAACAAATGGACTAATGATAAAACAAGCAACAGATGAATTTATATTGAAAGTGAGTGTTTGTAGTAGTGGTGCAATCATGTATTCATTAGTCACTGGTGTTAAATGTAAAGAAGCCTCGTTGGTGCATGTACGCTGGCATTACACAGAACAACAAGGAAATGCAGGAAAAGGTGCAACGTCAGAACGTCCTGAATGAGTCTGTTTCACCTTAACCTAAGTTTTAATCCAGACTTTGCACTTCAGAGGACATTTATTCTCCTTCTGCGTGACCTAAAGGCCAGTAAAATCCCATATTTTCCAAAAATGTATGAGGTTTTTCATGCAAATAAGCTCCCACTTAAAAAAGTATCACCTATCCCTCTGTGCCCACAGGCAAAAAACAGCTTGACTTTCTTTCCCCAAATAAAACACTAGACGATCCAAAGTGTTACTCCAGAAATGTGTGAGAAATCTGTTTCTGCTCATTTGTGGTTCTGTATTTTCTGCAGTCGCATCAACATGCAGCAGAAATACTGCGAAGGCACGAGTTTAAGGTGCAAACTCTGACATAACAGATGACACGTAAGAGGATTTCTGTTTTTTTTCTTTTTTCTAATTTTATAGCTACAACAGCGGAGATGAATCATCCGCACACACACCAACACAAAGAACATCACAGCACACAAACACCTATTCAGTGCCAGGATTACGACCCAATTTTCTTCTAACAACCTGACACATTAGTGCGAATTGACTGCGATAACAAACAGTGTTCAATAAGGAGCTGACGGGCGCTAACTGACAGACTGAAACGTTTGCTCCTCCAGGGTTTGTAGCTGTCAGGCTGATGACGACTGAGTCACAGCGACAGCAGGGAGCGACTGTGCAGCTTCAGCCTGCGTGTCTACATACAGGACGCTCGTGTTTTTCGTGGGGATAACGGCGGGCCTTCGGTTCTAGTACCCCCCAGCGCTGATGAAGTGTGGCAGGGTAGTGCCTAAACTCAAAGTCAGGGGTGTCGAACATGCAGACCGTGGGCCAAAGCAGGCCCACCAAAGGTGCCAGTCCTTCGCAAAGTGCAAAAATTACACTGAAGATATTAACAAGGTCCGTGGATCTGTTGGTAATTGGAATTTCTTTGCAGAAACAAAAGAAAAACTAGTAGCTAAGGGTCAAAACACGGGATTCAAAATTTCTCTGACGGGACATTTTAGAGACAATTTGACAGACTAGTGTTGCTAAATGACCCATATTTTTACTTTTAAATTCATTTTTGCTTTAGTCGGACCATACGGGATTATCCAAAACAAGGAGCTACTTCATACTGAAATAAATGTTGGAACGTCAATCAGTTCAAGTTCGGGGGATATTACTGTGTTTTGACCCTTAACTGATTTTCGCTTTAAAATAGAAGAATTAAAATTGAATTTCAAGGTGTTTTTCTTCAGTGTCCAAACAGATAAACCAAATTTAAAAACTGATTAATTTCTTTTGCTCTAATAAAAAAGAAAGTTCCTGACAAATGGAAAAACGGACCAAAAACACCGGTTTTTTCCATTTTCTGAGCCCGGATGTTGTCATTTTCAAGGACAGAACACTAATGCTCAGGTCACAAAGATTCTTATGATGGACGTATGCGCACATGTAGAAATGATAAGTTGAGGCTAATATTGTTAAAATTGGACTCATTTTTCTTACAAAGTTTCAGGTTTTTCAGGTTATTCACATTTTCTTGTGAAAGTTTGTAAATGGAAATATTTTCATAATCTAATGTTTTTTATTGCACTAAAGGAGAAAAAGTTGTCGTTATGTTGTTATGCTCGGGTCCGGCCCACTGGAGATCAGGTTGGGCTGAATGTGGAACCTGAACGTAAATGAGTTTCACGCCTCTGATGTAGAAGAGAAACACGGACACATTCAGGAGTGACCAGAGGATTTTTGTGGAAAATTCAACCCGCGTCCTCGTCTACAGGCTGTTACCAGTGAAGAAGGTGCTCGTGTTTGTCCGAGTTTCACACACGGACAATTATCACATCGATTCCACACTGAGGTGATGAGGCTCCATTTATCATATGGTAAATGTCTGAGTAGTCGGTTCCAAATCTGATCAACCCACTGCATCCTTCTGGACCCTCTGGCACCTCAGTGTGCAGATAAATACCAGTACATGCTTTGTAATTGGCCCATTTTCAGAATGACTGCGATGATGCATCCACTGTTGGGTCACTGGTCACTTTAGTGAGTCAACAGGGGAAAAGCGAGGCATGATGGGTGAAAAGTCTAACATCCATACAGTAAAACCATAAACTTCATGAAATATGAGGTTTTTTTATGCTACAATGTGTGAAAAAGCATCAAAAAGTCAATCCTTAGTTGTGTCGAGTTCCAGAGGCTAAGGAAACAGATGCTAGGTGTTAGCCACGTAGCAGATGTTTCCAGACTGTTTTAAGGCCGATTTACTCCCAAAGTGGAACCACATACGATCACAGGCTTATTAACACCACGAAACTGCAGCAATATGTTCAGCATAAGCCTTAAAACTACCATTCCATCTTTTTATTCATACTTTTATCTTAGTGGGCTAATTTTATTACTTGCATTAGCTTTATTTTTCAATAATCCATGAACTCAGTTTTTTTTTTTTTTATTTGTCTATTACTTTTAACAAACCACATGAAGTAACTCGTTTTTCTATTCCGTAACTGAAATAAGTGCTGATGTCGAAATATTCTGTAAGGATGAAACCATGAGTCCATGTGGATTAACGTGATTTTGACTTTTGATTTAGTGTCTTGCTTTGCTTTATTTTCATTTTAATGTTAATTTTAATGTGAGACTTTATTATAATCAATGTCTTTTATTCTGTGAATGCATTTTATCTCTGATATTTTCCATTTTCTCTTTTTTGATTTTAATGTAATTTCAGTGTCTTGCTTTTTTTTCCCCCTATCTGATTTTTTTGTGCCTTTGTAAAGCGTTTTGCGTTACCCTGTGTATGAACAGTTCTATATGAATAAATCTGCCTTGCTGTGCCTTAACACATATGTAGTTGGACATTATTTCTGAACATATTCTGCATTTATTACCTACTACCAGGCTGTTAGTCATTAACCTGACTTTAATCAGTGGATCCATATTTTTAGAGCCACATGACCTGACTTTTAAATTTGGGTAAAATTAACTGGATTCGACTGTGCTGCTTTATGTCGACTGTCTTCAACACACGCTGCGTTTCATTCTCACATTGATGATGCAAACCTGTCATTAGGAACCTGCCGAAAGCGACAGCGCAGGTTTATTTACCTCCGGCTGATGAAGAGCATCACCACTGCAGATATTTATCACTGTTTACTACTTTGCTGTAGACAGTATTTTTCAGGTCAGGTCACTGCTGGTGTTCTGCATAGAGCATGGATTTATGTAATTTCATTTTAGCATCTGTTTATTGGTGTCATATGACTGTTATAAAAAGCCTTTACGTGTGTGTTCCCTCAGACTGGTGGCTGGTGTTTACAGGACACCTACAGGGAATCACAGACATTTCCTCTAGGATTCACTACTCAGTCTGGTTTTTGTTTTTTTGGGTTTTTTTTTTAAATGCATATTCACATATATCCCCTTTGCACTATGCAATGTACTGCATGTTTGTCACTGGTTTATATTTATACGTTTACCCTAATGTTTTTATGCCAGTGCCTGTGGATAAAATTAAAACTCCTGGTTCTTCAATAATTTCTGGTTCTGTTGCTCCCTTAGGTTTAAACCACAGGTGTCAAACATGTGGCCCAGGGTCCCAATCCGGCCCCCAAAGGGTCCAGTCTGGCCCCTGGGATGAATGTGTGAAATACAAAAATTACACTGTAGATATGAATCATTTTAGTTCGGGTTCCACATACAGACCAGTTTAATCTTAAGTGGGTCGGATCAGTAAAATACTATCATTATAGCCTATAAATACTATCATTATAAGCTCTAAATACTATCATTATAGCCTATAAATACTATCATTATAAGCTCTAAATACTATCATTATAAGCTCTAAATACTATCATTATAGCCTATAAATACTATCATTATAACCTCTAAATACTATCATTATAACCTCTAAATACTATCATTATAAGCTCTAAATACTATCATTATAACCTCTAAATACTATCATTATAACCTCTAAATACTATCATTATAAGCTCTAAATACTTTCATTATAACCTATAAATACTATCATTATAAGCTCTAAATAATATCATTATAACCTCTAAATACTATCATTATAACCTATAAATACTCACAACTCCACGTTTCTCTTTGTAAATGTAAATATTTTCATGTCATAAAACAAACTACCATTTCACGAAAAACGTGAATAACCTGAACAAATACGAACATTTTGAAATGTCTGAAATGTGCGTTTACCAATATTCTGTCTGTTATTAAATGTTTTGTGTATTTGTAGATCCACTAGGATCTGTACGTTATAATGAACATGTGTAAATGATAAACTGAGACAGAATATTGTTAAAATTACACTTATTTTTCTTCATAAATGTCAGGTTGTTCATGTTATTCACATTGTTTTAAAGGACAGTTGGTGGATGGAAACATTTTCATCACATCATTTTATTTTCTTTCACACTAAAATAAAACAAAGTTTGGAGTTGACATTATTGATATATTATGTTATTATTTTAATGGTTCTTCTGACTGCAGATCAAATTGGGCTGAATGTGGAACCTGAACTAAAATGAGTTTGACCCCCCCGGTCTACAGCGATTTACATTGTGTCAGAGAGAAATTAATTTAGTCAGAGAAGGGTTGAATTTGTGTATTTGTCAGGAGATAAATCAATTCTACACAGGCACGCCGGGGCAGCCTGGGGGCCTTAGAGGTCTTCAAGTGTCTCAACTGCTGGTGAAATGAGCACAAAGCTGCTGATGTGACAGTAGATCATTATTCTGGTTCATTTCCATGTGTTACAGGTTCAATGACAATAAACTCACAGTTACTGCGCTCTGAAAAGCCAATCAATCCACCCATAATGAATAATGCATAATGGATTAGCACTAGCTCGGCTTATTAGCAGAATAACCAATGACCACACAATGAAGCAAAGAATTATTACTAACTTTAGCTTTAGCATTGGTTAGGAACCAGTCAGGTGGCAAGAACACCACAGACTCTGGGATTCCAATCAACCAAAATAAATAAAATTAATCAAAGCGGCAAAATCAATACTTCCATTTGAGTTCAGTGGTGAAGAAAAGACCAAGAACAGCCTCAGTTCAGCCGGTCAGAAAATAAACGGTTGGTAGAACGAGACTGAAGGAGGTGGACTATGTCTGATGCAGGCTTTAACACCGATTTCTACTGTAGAAAGTTCATGATAGAGTCCACATTATTACTAAAGGACAACTCTGTGTTATCGTGGTAAAGTTCACCCATTTTCACCCATAAACGCAGGGTCTTAAATAGACAGACCTTTGTTCACAACATGTGTTAGTGTTTCGTATCACTTTAATATAATTTAAATTGATGAGCAACAACATCAAAACTTCACCGTCTGTACACTTTATGAGTTAGGAAATTACAGGATGACAACACTTCCTACACATTTCTGCTGTAAAATGTGGCCGTTAAAGGAACTGCAGGTTCTGACACCTGCTCCAGCGTTTAGTGCTTAGTTTAACCCTCAGCTCTGCACAGACATCCCATCATGTGATACACTGACCATGACGCAGAGGTTTTCAAGAGTCAAGTCT
>JAPQRP010049847.1:0-11906 GCA_037367295.1 Apogon hyalosoma
GCTTTGCAGCACCTGGAGGGTTCAAATTCAAACTGTATGAACTATTAGGGTCCAAATACACAAAGGAATGAACCACAAACTAATAAAAGTGGGTTTAGATAAATATGAGCCCTTTAAGCATCAAGACCCTGTTCACTTTAGTGAAAAGCTATGATATTTTGATTTGGCTGTACTTTATGCTGTGCTAACACGATGCAGATACTCACCATATCCATGTGTTTTGTGTAGGATGCTCTGGCAGGCAGGTCCATCTTCTCAGGGAATCTGTTTCAGTATCTGGAGGAGAATCGGAAGTGGAGGAATCGCTTCGTATCAGTGCCGAACAGCTACAGAATCAGCCTCTACGAGAGCAAAACAGTGAGTCCATGACTGACGTGCCTTTTATAATATATGACGTGTGGATTTCGGCTTTTTGATAAATCTGATTTCTGCTGAACAGGCACATGAGCGAGGACTGCATCCCAAAGTGACCATCAACTGTGCTGGGTACAAGGCCTTGACCTCACTGGAGGAGTACATGGAGCTGATGAACACCAGCCTGCCAGGTACAAAGACGAACTGTACACCGTTTTGAATTGTGTGTTCCTACTTTACTCTTCATTTATTCATTATTTTAGTACATGGGTGTCAAACTCATTTAAGTTAGGGGCCACATACAGCCCTATCTGACCTCAAAAGGGCAAGAAATATAATTGAATAATGACAACCACACATTTTTGTCTTTGCCTTGCTGTAAAAAAACTACAAATACAGGATGAAAATGCTTACATTTACAAACTATCCTTTAACAAAAACTATGAACCTAAAATTTCTTAAGAAAAATAAGTGCAATTTTAACCCTTTTATTTAAAAAAAACAAACATTTATTTATAATTTTTTGGTGTAGATTTAAGCTACAATGAACATTTGAATATTCAATTTCAGAAGCATTAAACATATCCCATTCTTCCTACCCCCTCACCCTCCTCCCGCCCCTGGTCCTACATGACATAGTTGATGATAGTAATAGAAAATAGCAAAGTACTTATAGAACAAAAAAGGTAAAATGAAAAAGAAAAAAGAAAAAGAAAAAACTGTAGCCTAATAGTGAACAAATCTGCTTATTCACAGTTACATCCTACAAGCAAGATATGGACATGTAGTGTTATTAATGTGAGAGTAAACAAGTATATATAACACGCCAAAGAGAAAAAAACAGTGTGTATGGGAAAGCTGCACTAAAAGCATTTTTGTAGTTTAGAGTGTTTTAAGTTGTTTTTTTTTTTTTTTTTTTTTTTTTTTTAATTATTTAACCATGAAGCCCCAAACTACCTGAAATTTTGATGGCTGACCTCTGAAATTGTATTTCATCTTCTCTAAATTTAAAAAAGCATATTTTTTGCATAATGTACAGGTACAAATTTTAACCCTTCAAAGACTGCCATAATAACAGGCCACCTAGGTGTCTTCATGTTTTCTTTGCAATAAAAGTATTATAAAATGTCTTTTTTTGCTAATTCTTTTGTACCTTTGTTTTCATGAAGAACTAAACATTCAATATCTGACCATTAATTATCCTTATTATGAACAATAAATTCTTAAAACAGTGTGTTTTAGCAAAAAGAAAAAAATGGACATGGAATTTTTTAGCAGCAACAACTGTAAATGTCCATAACACATTTTTTAGGGGATTGCAGAAATAAACTGTCAACTATTTTACATCTGCCCAAACCGGCTTTTGGTCTTAAACATTCAGTATCCATATTATGGCTTCATATTTTTTGTTATTTCCAGTTGTTTTGTCGGTTATGTGGAAGTCTCTGAAACAGTTCCTTTCTACTTGTAATGGAGTCCCACACAGCTGCTGTAAAGTGTTATATAGTGTCAGAAAGCTCAGGATCTAAGCTTTCCGATGCCATTTGAATGTTGTGGATAGTGCAAATGGTTCAGGAGTTACTAATAGTCAGCAACTAGTAGTTAGCAATTTGAATGCTGTAAAGTGCAAAATGCAGTGCCAGAGATTGTCATTGTTAAAGGGTTAACAATATTATAACTCTATAAAGTCACAAAACATTTACTAATTTGCATCTGGAACTGAAAAATACAGGATTTAACTTTATGAGCAACACAATTTGTCAAGCCTCAGTGACACCCTTGACTGTCAGTGACTTCTGTGGGCCGGAGTGAACCTTTTGGAGGGACAGTTTTGGCCCGTGGGCCGTATGTTTGACACCCCTGTTATTTTGTCATATTTTATGCTTCACTTTTAAATAAGCCGGTCGCCTGTCACATAATGTCTTTTTACACCTGCTTGTTTCAGTTCTTCTTTGTACCATTTTCTTGTTTCTTTTGCCATGTGTTAAAAACTTCTCTTCTAAAATCCTCTCTAAAAACAGGAAACATATATATGCACTCTTATTTTGCTTCTGCCATGTGGTGTGTTTTAGGTATCAAGGCCAAAGTGGGCAGCAACCCTTTTATTAAATGTGCGACTCAGTTCCCCCTCATCCTGTGGCATCCGTACGCTCGCCACCACTACTTCTGCGTGATGACGGAGAAGGAACAGAAGAAGTGGCACGCCGTTCTGCAGGACTGTGTCCGACACTGCAACAATGGTAACTCCACACATACACACAGCAGAGTACTCATACTCCAGTCCTCTGGGTTAAAACCAAAGCCTGGCAGATGCCTGACCAATGTCAAGTGAATTCTGAATGATGATCAGATCCAGATGGACCAAGTGTGTACAAGTCACTTCAGTTACAGACCATGTAATGAGTGGTGCCAACAACCTTAAGTCCTGAGATATAAAAATACACTACATGGACAAAAATGTTGGGACACATTGAAATCAGGTGTTTCTTTTCTAACAGGGGTCTGGGATACAAAACAATAATGACAATCACACAGGCAGAAAAATCTCCCATTAACTCTTTAAGGAAATATTGGTGTTTATTTCTAAAATCCTCATGAACACGATATCTTATCTATGTGTAAAACCCAAAAGCAATATGGTCTGTGCTCTCAGAACATCCTACAAATGTTGATTCCCAAAGTCAGGACAGAGTTGGGTAAAAACCCTTTTTGATATACTGTTCCTTCTTCTTGTAATTATATATGGAAGGCCCTGAAACTGTCAGAACACGTTACTTTCTGACAGGTTTCACTGTGAAGAAAGAGGGTTTAACTAGAATTGGCTCCTTTTTTCAGAGTTCACCACCCTCCTGTTCCCTCTGTGGACTATACCCTCCACATTGAACACGCCTCTTCATTCAGGATCTCAATTAAACCTGCTGCTTTTGTGTGTTTATTTTATTTTCAGTCTAACCCGCACAGCAAATAAACTGCCACTTCACCTCCATGTTTGTTTTGGCGCCAATACTCACACTGTTGGGCGGTTCAGGTGGGATTTGTTTGTCCACTGACAGGTCATCCAGTCTTTAACATTGTCATTATTGTTTTGTGCTCCTCTCTGATTGTTAGACTGAATGACAGGGTTCCTACACATTTGAAATGTCTAAATTCCATACTTTTCCCAGACCCTAATTTCCAGATGTCTTGGTAAAACAAAATTCCAACCAGTCATTATATTTGGGATTTATGAGGCAGTCGTCAGAGAATTTCCATCTACCCATTCTGAGTTCTGCCAATGATCGTACAAGGCCTGTTGAATATCTGCTCACCAACAGTGTGTGAACATCACCTGTATGTCAAAGCAGCAGTGAAGCTTAACGACACCTGGGCGGGGCTTAAATTACTTAGAGGATAAGAGCAGAAGGCGGGGCATTCAACTTGTCAATCTGCCCAAATGTTTTCTGGGATGCGTAGCCGACTGTATGTGCTCTCACAGAAACATTTCAGCTGCACTATCAAGAGCCCTAAAAAAAAAAAAAAACAAAACAGATCGATCATACATTTGTTTCCATTTTCCATACTTTTCCAGACCTGGAAATTTATAAAATCAAATTCCATACTTTCCATACTTGCGTAGGAACCTTGGAAAGAGAATGTTTCCTTTAGTTGTTATGGATGTACCCTGTTTAACAGTTTTCATCAAGCATCATCAATCAATACTGTATATGATACTTAAAATATTACACAGTCCTTGCAGTGCATGTATAAAGTGTGAGCAGCAGCAGAGCCTCTGCTCCACCCTTCACTTAGTCCTTGTTGTCCTTTGTTGGCGGTTCAGACCAGGGCGTGTGTGAGTTTTTGTCAGTGTGAAGCCTTAACATGCCATCTGAGTAAGCCGGTTCATCTGTAAATATTGCACAGTGAAAGAACGATATGTATTTTGTTTTTTTTTTGGTTTTTTTTGTCTTGGTTACAGAGAAGCATTTTTTCCAGCTCAGACAGAGGATCTAATACACTCAGATTGTAGACAGCAGCTTTATTTACCTCAGTGAAGAGGTAGCAGGCCTAAATCTGAGACTGGATATGATCAGAAACAAGCTTTTACGTCTAGTTTCCAGTGTCGCACTGTGGTTCTGTTTTGCTTGCTTTTTGTAATGGTTTAATGACATTGTAAAAACCTTAGGACATTAAACATTAACATTTTATTAACATTAAACATGCAGCTGACCCTGAGGCTGACCCATGGGCACCGGAAGAGGTGACAGGCAGCAATGCCAAGCAGGAATTTCCACCTTCCTGTATCTTAACTGACATTATGTAAGAACATTAATAAAAGTCACAACAGAGGGAGTCCAATCGTCATGCAAGTGTCAGACTGATCTCAAGAAGTCGCATTGTATGTCATGCCACTTTTTATGGCATTTGGCGTGCTATAGGTATGCATTTTCATCCTTTCGCGAGTTATTCGACACCATTTGATTGCGTGTCAATTTACACCAAGATCTCCGGTTTGCATATCCATAACCGCTAACCCTAACCACTAATCACGTAGTATTTGACACAGTGTAAACATATATTTGGAAAGCTTATAATGCATACATATAACAAGCCAATTAAAAAAGTGTAATGTATGGCATGTATATTTACGCAATTCATGTCACCACATTGAAAGTGTAATATCTTATGTAGCTGAAATAATAAAGACATTTACCTTTTATTAGTTTATCAAACAAAACCGCCAAACCCCGAGTGTCTCTTGTTATTTGTTAGGACTCAAAGGAACTGCATTTAACAATATTTAAAGATTTATGTCTCGTTCCAAATACTTCTCTGGAGGCTTTTACTGTAGAAAATTTAATTTCTTGACATAACAGAAAAAAAGTCTAGTGATGAGAGAGCAAACCAAGTAAGAGGAATTTAAGAAATGTTGGTACGTAGCTGTATTGTTAGGTGGACAGCATCATGGACCTGGAGTCTTTTATATGAGACCTGATGTAGATCATGGTGTCTTATGAAGGCTGTTTGTTTTATGAGGGTGGAGATCTACACTCATCATGCTATTAAAGTTTCATCTTGCTGTGGAATGACTCATGTGTCATTGTGTTGAGACACACAAGGCAGAGACATGCCAGACAATCTGCAAACATCGTGTAATCCATTTTCCTTAGTTGTGGTTCGACAGGGGGCAGCTTTTGGTTTCATAAGAATTGCGAACTGTAGGTTGAGATTTTGCACTGGAACGTTTGATGACTGTCTTCATGCTTGGTGTCTTTATTTCAGATTTTTGTAAATTTGTGTACAAGTGCGTGATCTTAACTCTACAACAGAAAATCTGAATGAGTGGGAATTTTGTTGAGATAAAACAACATAGATTCAGTGATAAAAGAAAATGTCTGCTTCATGATCTGGCTTGTTCAAATCCAGGATGAAAGGCCGCTGGTGTTGACAGAGATCGGAGATAAAGTAGATTATTTATAAAGTCTTTTAAATAAATTATGACCTAGTGATTTAGTATTTAAAAACTAATTTCATTCATGAAAAACCTACTACATTTATTACTACATACAGTTAACAAAAACCTGGAATGTTTGCATATAAAGAACATTTTTAATATCACTGTAAAAAAAATATTACTAAAGATGCAACATGAAACATGAATATTTACTTAATATAGCGTCTTAACAACTATCTGAAGCATATTCCTTCTGTTGATGATTTCCCTCTTATAATTTAAGGGGAACCTACATAATAACACTAATTGTGACAGTTTAGTAACAGAAGCTGATAATTGTTTACTAACACGCTAATCTAATCTATTTAGAAGCACACACACAAAAGCATGCGATTGCATGCCTGTGGGCGTTCACGCATACATAATGTTTCCGTGTGTTTGTATTGTTTCATTATGCTTCAGTAGCTGAGCTTGACTTAATATCTGTCATTGTGCTTTAAGTGACTGTCTCACTGTAAAGCATCAAGTCACAACGACAAATCACTCAGCACCCGAAGACAGATACAAGCACAAATGAACTGTACTTTGTCTATGTTAAATGTTTTAGCCATGAAGATTAGAAAAACAATTAATAAAACAACTCAACTTCACGCCAAATGAAAAAATAGGACTCACCAGCATGTTCTATCAAGAAATCAATAACAACTTGAAATTACAAGGTTGTCAGGTTCTACTGCTATGCAGGAGCTCAATCTCCTGATAGAAGTGGGTGGTACTTTCACCGGAGAAGTCAACTAATTCAATCAAAGTCCATAAATGACTTCTATCAGTGATCAGCAGTAACTATGTTGATATCTCTAACCATTTCCACGTTAAAAGCCATCAACATATGGCCCATTTAAAGTAAAGGCAAATGTTCAATATTTAAAAAATTCATCTAAATATTTAATTTCTCAAAACTGGGAACAAGCTTTGTCAACATTGTTCCAAGGAAGCTACACATAAAATTTGAAATGAAATCTGACTTGTTTTGGAGTAGAAGATTATTGAAATCTAGACATTGGCAATGTTGAGTTTGACCCTTCAAGGTCAAAATGAAAGTCCATGTATGACTTCCTATCAGTGCTCATATTGATATCTCTAACCATTTCAATGTTATAAACCATCAAAATATAAAAAAAACATCAAAATTTCTCAAAAACTCTGAACAGACTTTGAAATTGCTAATGAAGAAGACTATGAAGATGACTCCAGACATAGCGCCTTCACAATAGCTCATGGCCTATTGGCTGGTGAGCTAAAAACACTTTGGGTCTGGGTTTTTTTTAATCAGCACGACAGAATTGCTCAACCTGATTCATCCTTGGCTTGTACTGAGCAACTTACACAACACTCATTGTTTTAAGGGTTCTCCTCAATAATCCAGTCAATCTGACTCAAAAAAAAAGTCCCACCCCAGGACATGTTGCAATAGTCATGTTTCATCATTCAGCGTCACATATTAAAAATATACACATGGATTTAGAGGATTTTCCAGGTCAAACGCAAAGAGTTGGCATTTTAGAGACAGCATAAGTAAAATGGTGTTAATACTCAACATATGTATTATCTTCTTCAAATAAAATGCCTTTTTAAAGGATAATCTAGGGTCATATATGTATTGGGTGTACAACTAACCTCACTGTCCAACTTCTTTGCCAAATTGTCCTCTTAAATCAGGTGGAACTGCAACTAAACGGTATGAATTGTTCCTAATCCATCCATTATCTGCTGCTTATCCGGGGCTGGGTCGCGGAGGCAACAGTCTAAGCAGGGATGCCCAGACTTCCCTCTCCCCAGACTCCTCCTCCAGCTCTTCTGGGGGGACCCCAAGGTGTTCCCAAGCCAGCCGGGAGACATAGTCTCTCCAGCGTGTCCTAGATCTTCCCCGAGGCCTCCTCCCAGCGGGACATGCCCGGAACACCTCCCCAGGGAGGCGTCCAGGAAGCATCCAAAACAGATGCCCAAGCCACCTCAGCTGGCCCCTCTCGATGTGGAGGAGCAGCAGCTGCACTCCAAGCTCCTCCCTGGTGAATGAGCTCCTCCCCCTATCCCTAAGGGTGCACCCAGCCACCCTACGGATGAAACTCAATTCAGCCGCTTGTATCCGGGATCTTGTCCTTTCGGTCATGACCATAGGTGAGGGTAGGAATGTAGACTGACCGGTAAATCAAGAGCTTCGTCTTTCGGCTCAGCTCCTTCACCACAACAGACCAATACAACGTCCGTATCACTGCAGATGCTGCACCGATCCGCCTGTCAATCTCACGCTCCATCCTTCCCCATTCGTGAACAAGACCCCGAGATACTCATCCTCATCCCACTTGCTTCACACTCGGCTGCAAACCGCCCCAGTGCATGCTGAAGGTCCAGGTTCCATGAGGCCAGCAGGACAACATCATCCGCAAAAAACAGAGATGAAATCCTGTGGCCCCCAAACCGGACCCCCTCCAGCCCCTGGCTGCACCTAGATATTCTGTCCATAAAAATTATGAACAGAACCGGTTCCTAATAAACATGTTAAATCCCAGGGTGGATGGTGGGACACAACTGCCACATATTTGGAATAATATGACTTCACCTCTGGGTAAGTTTCAAGCTCGGTCACATTAGGTGTCAATCTGGGACAGAAAAACATATCACTAAGACAAGTGTGTGCGTGTAGAAAATTCATCAATAATAAAATAACTACTTTGATAGTCTAATTTGACCTCATTTGATTTTCATTTTGGGATAAGCCAACCCTGAGGTGCACATATCACATATTCAGAACAGGTCTATCTTACAGTTCTATGTTACTGACAAGATACTTCTATGTGTGACTGTGATATGACGGATTTCAACCTCTGACTACCTTGATCCTCTAAGCATTTAATGGTGTGTGTTTAACTAGTTATTTGTGGATCATTAGTGATCACATAAAACCTTGACTGATTACAACTGCCATCAGGGTGCTTGCTCTTTATCCAAATAAGAATTCCAGACTTTTTCAAAACTGCCGTTTTTTCCCCCAGACCTTGACTTTATATACTTTAATATTCGTGTGCCTACTTTTTTGGTTGAGATTGTCCCTGTTGCGTGTAGTAGAAGAGTTCATTTTAATAAATGTATGAATGAATGAATGCATAATTCACAGCAAATTATGTTTTACTGGCAGAAACAATTTAAAAACATATGAAAATCACAAAAAAATGGATATAACACAAGCAAGTTTCATGAGAACCATTCCAGTATTGACCGCTTAGTGAAATCATACCTAGTTTTTTTATTTGCTTTCCTTATCTTACAAGATTATGTACCTTTGAACATATTGTAAAATTTGACGATGAGAGAAACTTTTTTCCATACTTTATTAAGATTTTCACACAAAGTTCCAGACTTTTCAAGGTGTGGAAAGCAGCGTTTCAAAATTCCATACTTTTTAAGGCTTTCAAGACCTGTACAAGCGCCCTGTGCTATGTTCCTGGGATCAAACTACAGATGGACTGAAATCTAAATCGAGCAGCCGTCCGTTACCATTATTAGACTGAAAACATCCTATGCAATTCCAAAAGTTGAAGTCATTTCCTCTTTTTTTAATCTCTCTACCTTTTTACTTCTCCATAAGACCAGTTTGGGCATGCTCAATAAACACAGCAGACTGTGCAGTACATTCCAGCTGACAGGCTGGGCTGTTACTGTTTCTCTGTTACCGACTGATGGAGGTTAACTGTGGACATGTGTGGATTCACGTAATGGGCCTGCACTGACACGCCCGGTCTCACCTCTGTCACATTGGTGTTTTAAAGAATACCAGAAAAAAAAATACTTTTCCTGCCTGTGGGTGATAAATGGTTTAACAGCCTGACCCCTGACCTTGTGCAGTTTAACATACTGAAGATGTACACACATATAGGCTACACATGTACACACCTGCTGTACAACATGGAAGAAAGTTTGTATGTTGGGATCTAACCTTGTACAGACAGTATCTGGGAAGTGGATCCTGCTTTTCTAATGCACTCACCTCATACAGGTGTAGAAAATCTATACAGTCACAGAAAAAAATTATTAGACCATCCAAAGTCATCAGAAACAGTGGTTATGCAATCCAGTGCTAACTCCTGTGTGTATCATGTGACTAAAACAGACAGAAAAGAAAACATGGAATGAATAAAAGCACTATTTTTGTCAGTACAATGACATATAGATATTGATGGAAGAACAGAAGTGAGTTCGGTTATTATCAAGAAAACATGGAAAATGAATAGATATCAGCTCTGAAATTCAACTACTATGAGCTATTTTTGTGGGTATCATTATATTTGTCCAAACAAATGGACCTATAGTTGGACCAGGCATTAAAACAAACAAGAAATTGAAAAAAACAAGGGGTAGTCTAATAATTTTTTCCATGACTGTACATATAAATTCTTAGAGGTGATTTTACAATTGATTTCTGAGTGGATTTCACAAAAAATGTCAATTACAAGTTTCCAAAGCTCAAGACAGTGTCTCAGCAATCAATCAACGGTCCAAAACCAAAGGATATTGAATTTATGAGATGGATCTCATGAAATCGTTTTGTATGTCACACCAGTTCTTGTGGCATTTGGCATGCTATATGTAGGCACTTTTGTACTTTTGTGTGTTATTCAACACTATTTGATCGCAGGTCAATTTAAGCCAAGATCTCCCGTTCACATAACCCAAACCCCTTACCCTGTCCATAGCCCAAACTCTAACCTTCAATGCGTGGAATTTGATGTGGCATGAACATACACATGGAAAGCTTGTAATGTGTACAGATAACACGCCAAACACCAAAAAGTGGTGGGTATATTTACAAGACTCATGATATCATGCTGAATTTATAATCAAGGAAACATGAAAACACAGAATCTGCATGTGGTACAAGAGAATAAACTGACAGCAGAGGAGCGTCATGCAAAGCAGTCCTTCAGCTGAACACAGACACTATTCAAGTGATAAGATAAAAACAGCTCAAACGTTCAAGTCAAATGTTCACATAACCACAAAGAGCCCATTTGAATGCACTAAACCTCCCACTGTTCCAACCTTAATAGCTCCCCAATAAAACAGATTAGCTGCTGCTTTGCCTCACCTCAACAGGAAGATTTGCATCCTGTTAAGTCCATTAACCTCATCAAACTGTTCTGCTGCTCATGTGATTGGTCAGTTTGTCACTCTGTCAGACTGCATAGTTCAGCATCTTCACACATTATGTCCATTAAGAGACGAGATGCTGAATTAAACATCCACAACCAACAACACTGCTTCTAGAGGCACAAATGACTAAAAACTTTTCTCTTTGAGCAGAGTCACAATAAAATGCAGGCATATTATGGTGCTGGTGGTAACTAGTTACACATAACAGTGATATATGTGATATATAACAGTTTATAAAGAATGAAATATGCTCTTTACTGCAATAAATATGACTGTTAACTTAATGAAAACACTGTAGGTATGTTAGTTTTTCCATTATGGACAAAGTGTTACACAAATACAGGTATACACTAAAGCAGACAGGTAAAACATCAGGTAAATGTGTTCTGTTACTAAGGTCCTGGAACATAATTCAGTTTTATTATTAAAAAAAAAGAACTAATTATCAACAAAACTATAAAACCAATCAAGTGTTTTACAGTCGGAAGGAATTCCTCACAGACTCCTGAGGTTGCATAGGAATAAAGTTGAAAAACAATAATCTATCTAAACCAGTGTTTTTCAACCTTGAGGTCAGGACCCCACGTGGGGTCACCCGGAATTCAAATGGGGTCGCCTGAAATTTCTAGTAAAGGATAAAAATAAAAAAAAAAAAACAACAAAAAAAAACTTACTAATAAAAAATATATGGTGAGTTGAGAGAGACAGTCACAATACATAAGAGACATGACAAACTGTGAGTGTGAAACTGAAGCACTGTGGTACTGTTTATCTGTCAAATGTTCAAACTGAATCACTGTGGTACTGTTTATCTGTCAAGTGTTCCTTGTGGTGGATTTCAGATGCTGCAGCTCTTTCATAATTCATAGTTTGAGTTATTGTTTGTTCAGTATTAATTGTCAGCCTTGTAAAT
>JAPQRP010049848.1:0-11905 GCA_037367295.1 Apogon hyalosoma
TGTTAACACTTTAGCAGCAAAACTATTGGTTGAATTCATACCAAATTGGGTTTATATATTGCCAGTGACCCAGAATAGATCAGATTACATTTTGGGAACAGTAGGTCAAAGTTGAAATTCTTTATGATTTTTTTTTTTTTTTGCAATTTACTTGTAATGGGCAAAATTTCACATGTCTGTAGCAGCAAAACTATTGGTTGAATTCATACCAAATGGGGTTTGTAGATTGCCAGTGACCCAGAATAGATGTGGTTACAATTTTGGGAAAAGCAGGTTAAAGTTCAAGTTTCTTATCAGTTTTTTTAAAAGGAAGTTTTTCCTCACCACTGTCATCAGTCACAAGTGTTTGCTCCTGGAGGATTCTGTTGGGTTTCTGTAAATTGGCTTCATTGTCTGGTTTCGACCGGCTCTATATGTAAAGTGTCATGAGATAACTTTTGTTATGATTTGGTGCTACATAAATAAAATTTGATTGACTGATTTTACTTTTTCGTTTCCCATTTACTTATAATGGGCAGAATTTAAAATGTATAAAAACATCAATTTTGTTGCAATTTACTTCAAGCTTGGCACAAGCATAGAGGCAATTGATGTGCTGACATCAGCACATGCATAGACGTGATGACATCACCTGGATCCATGCCAAAACAAGCAACAATAGGGGTGGGGTCTGTTGTGCCTGGAACAAACTGTTTTTTTTGTTTTGTTTTTTTTTCTTTCACATGATTTACACAGATGATTAATATGAAGAAGGATTAGGGCAGCAGTTAAGATAAAAAAAAAAAAGACAACTGTATTGTTTTAAGAACATAGTAATAAGATTTCCTGACAAATATCATATTTTTATGAGAAGACATTCGTAAAATTCTGAAATATGAGAGGAGCAGTTAAAATGACATAAATTGTACTTTAGTATAGATTACACAAGCAACAAAATACTCTTATGTAAAGTTGGAAAATGTTTTCATAGACTAGACTTTAAACCCGGGTTCAGCTGATAATTTTGACTGTCATTTTTTTTTTCCTCATAAACATATTCATTTTTACAGTGTAGAATTATAGGACTTTTCTTGTAATCTTATAACATTATTTTTGAAATGTCTTTTTTATCTTCGGTATGTCACTAATCTTCCTTGTGGTTTAGTTTCATCTACATCATGAGAAAAATATGAAGGTTTTTATCATTTTATGGTTTACAGCCATTTAGGAAAATGCACTGAAACATGATAAAATCATATATATTATCAATACAAAACTGTAAAATATAAAATAGTATGTTGAATTTATCATCTCTTTTTAAGTGATAAAGATGATCTAAATTTGCTCTAAATGTGTGGCTTATTTTACAGAAAATATGAGTAAGTAAATCACAGGGACAGAAAACTCGGTGCATAACAGGAACAACCAAGTTGTACTTGAACCATACAGATCTGTACTAAACAGATGGACCTGTGTGTAATGTACCGTCTGCTTGAAAGGAGCACAATCAGCCACTAATTAGTGTCATAGGTAAATAAAGACCACAACGTAGTCTTTTTGCAAACAGCAGTGTCTAGGAGTGTGATCTCCTGTCTCTGTGACATTATCATTGTTGGTGCGTGTGTTGCATTTTGAAGCCTGATGTTCACATTTACCTGTGTATGTTTTTAGTCCCGTGTCAACATAAATGTTGAGCAATAAACATGGTGTCTGTGAATGACAGTAATTGACTACAGAGCATTAAAAAACTGAGTCACGTGTTCTTTTTAAAATGTGCGTACAGTATCTTCTTCTGTGTGTGTGTGTGTGTGTGTGTGTGTTTGTGTATGTGTGTGTGTGTGTGTGTGTGTGTGTGTGTGTGTGTGTGTGTGTGTTATGCTTTTACTGCAGGGTTTTAGCACAAAAGAACAAACAAAGCCCAGTCATGCGTCCATCCCTATGAGCAGATCCCTGAAGCTTTATGTTTCCTCAGCCCTAAATTATTGGTTATGTTTTAGTAAGAATACAGGCAGGAATGGATTTTTATTTTGTTCTATCAGCACCCTGTTGCTCTGGCTTTGGATGTCAGTACAGCAGCACAGCCTGTTTTTTGGGGGTTTTTTTGTAAATATGTACATTTGAGCATTTGTACTGTGTGTTGTGTGATTACCAGTTACTTATAAAAATAGTTACAGAACAAAGGAGAACATATTCTTATAAACAAACTTCAAAAATTCTGTTATACTTCCTGAATACCTATTTATCATTACAAGGCACAAAATTGTTATTAATGCAAGAATGGTGTTTCTTAATATTGATGTTTTAAACTTACCTAGTGCATATTTAATAAGTATAGCACATATTACTTCCTGTTTCCTGCACAAACCAGCCAGGGTGACGTTGAAATGAGCTCTCGATCCAAACCCAGCCATCCAAACGTGTCCCAAAATATCTTAAAGTTTTTATGTGGGCTACTAAGTGAACAGCTGGATCCATATTGCCTCCTTTTTATGAAACGCCAGCTAGTTTGTCCATTAAAGGGGAACTAGGCAATATTTTACCATTTTGGTTATTCTTCACTGTTTTTGTAGCATTTTTCTTGGCAAATAAATAAATAAATAAATAATGACTTCATTATGTAAAGTTATGTTTAGCTGAAGCTTCATCACCTAAATGATCATCACTTCAAAATATATGGCAAATATAGGTCTAAATTTGTACCCTTTTAGGTCAGTTAACATGCTGGAAGTCCTAATAAAATTGAATGGAAGTATAAATAAACTAATGTAACCTGTAATCAATTTATTGATCTTAATCATCTGATAAATGTTAAATATTCCAAATTCTATACGTGTCAGGATTCTGATTAGATGATAAAAAAATGAAAAATATGTGAATTCAATACCTTTTAGACCAAAATGCTATAGGATGACAGGAATGACCCCATTAATGTTTTGTTTTGTTTTGTTTTTTTTTAAATATTGGAAACCCTTTGTATCTGCATGTATCTATTTCTATTGTTCCCCAAGTTTTTCAGCTCATGAACAAAATTAATCTGAGATCTCAATTTTTTTTTTAAAAATGCCTTAAAAATATGTGCTAAAAATATGTGAAATATGCTGTTACCATGATGTCTACATTAGATTAATTTACTGTCAAAACACTGAATGAAAAACCAATGAACAGGACCATGAAACAAATAACTCAACTGCAAACCTACACACACATAAATAGCAGACTGTTCATGTTATGTATTTCATGTTGTTTTTGTCTTGTTCTTAGTTATAAACCCTTTCCAAAAGCCCAGTTCTTCTGTTTAATTAGGAAAATATATTCACATATATTATTGTTATGTATTTCACTGTGACATTTGGTTACCCAATAAAAAAAATAGCTCTGTAATAATATTGTCCACCTCTATCCCACCATAAATAATAATAGTATTTTTGATGCTTTTCTACCTATGTGTGAATTAATTCCAAGAGTATTTTTATCCATCGGTCTTGGTGCACATGACAGCAGTTTGCCATCACAATAAAAGGAAAGTCATGTGTGCCGCTCTACAAAAGAACTCACCAGGAAACGTCATAAAGGCTCAGGTGTGACAACAGTGTGGAAGAAAACATATGAACAGGCTGCAACTCTTGTAGACATTTCTGCTTGTCTCTCATAAATAATCCATGGCAGATTCAGTAGACAGTAAGCAGGGATCACTCTTAGGCCAGGGGGATGGGTGTTCTTTATTTTTTTATTATTTATTTATTTATTTATTCTATTTACCGGATATACAGCTCTGGAAAACATGACACCACTGCAAAATTATTAATTTCTCTGGTTTCACCATTTATAGGTATGTGTTTGAGTAAAATGAACATTTTTGTTTTATTCTCTAAACTACCAACAACATTTCTCCCAAATTCCAAATAAAAGTATTGTTATTCAGAGCATGTATTTGCAGAACATGACACATGGTCAAAATAACAATCTCAAATGATGCAAAAAAAAAAAAAAACAAGTTCATATTAATTTCTAAACAACAAAATACTAATATTGTAACTTGGGAAAAGTTCAGACATCAATATTTGGTGAATTGGAAAGAAGGTGAAGAGTGAGGAATGAAATTCACCAAGACACTGCTAACTCACTGAAAACACCAACCACATCAGCCAAGTTATTTCAGCTACTTAGTGTGTTTACACACACAGTTTTGCTAACTTTGCATAATGTAAACAGACTAATTAATTGCTTTTCCATTGGACATATGTGCAAAAGTTGTCGATTTTTTCATTAAATCATTAAATCATTAAATCACAAATGCAACAATTTATTTATTACAGTGAGATGTCACCAGAAGTCATTCCATAAATATGGTGGTGAACGTAAATATCATGTTGATTTACAGATATAGTCATTATTATTGTATATCACCCCTCTATCCCGTACTAAATTAGAAATGATTCCGTTTCGGTGAGTCAACACATACTGCGCCATGTTTCTTTTAAAACTTTTCTTTTTCGCTTGTTGTAACGCCCATCAAAATTGTTTGTTTTTTTTTTTTTTTTTTTTGGTCATGTGGCTCTAGTTATGGGAAAAGGTCTTTCTTTGCAGTTTTGCATGATATACCATTTGCGCTACGCCCGAAAAACCACCTCTTGCCAACACAAGAACTTTTGATCGAAAAATGACAGTTTTGATGAAACTGTCGTTTTTCCATTAGGTTAACTTTTATGCGCAAGTTATATTCACGCAATTTGAGAGTCAATAGAAAAGTGAGTATTGACATTATTTGAGCTGATTAACAGCATTAATACCAGTTGTAGTAGCAGGCTGTAAATATATTATTTTAACCCATAAAGACCCAGTGGTACTTTTGTGGCACTTCCCAAATTAATTTCTCTCTATATTTAAACTTTCTTATGTGATTTATCACCATTTATTATAATATTATCCTCTTAAGTTTGAGTTTTTTCAGTGTATATCCTGTGTTTTTCTATATTTAATTTACTGATCATGTAGATGTTCAGAGTAAATTCAAAGGTCAGTATACCAAAACAGAGGAAACTGAAGAAAAAGAGACTGTTTTCAGTCCAACCTCTCATTAACTGAATATGAACCATGTATCTCTGTCCACTGTCATTGATCCAACTCCATGGTTTTTACTGATGAATCAATGTTGTAGAAGATGATGGTGTTTCCACGTTCACGACAGAGCCTCTGAATGTCCAAATGGGTCATATCTGATGACCATGAAAAGATGACAAACTGTGTTTTGCATCAATTATTGACATGTATTGATAGGATTAGTGGGTCAGCAGGTATTAAACAGTTTATATCAGGCTTTGGTTGCCATTGGCTGTTTGGGTCTTTACGGGTTAAGCTGTAAAGTTGTAAATTTTAACATGATGGATTTTGCCGAGTAGCTTACTTTCAGAGTCAGCCTCAACTGGCCATCCAAGGAACTGCAATTGCTGACACATTTGTCTTGGTATTTCAACCCTATCAGTTGGGATTTATTTGTTTGGTATTTTCCTTTTTATTTCTCCTCTCCTCTCCTCTCCTCTCCTCTCCTCTCCTCTCCTCTCCTCTCCTCTCCTCTCCTCTCCTCTCCTCTCCTCTTCTCTTCTCTTCTCTTCTCTTCTCTTCTCTTCTCTTCTCTTCTGATGCCAAAGTATTTGTTCCTATTGTCCACTGTGTATTCACTAAGGACATTCTCCTGACTCAAGTAATTCAGGTAAATCTGACTGTTTTTTACTGTCACATTTACGTCAGTGACATTATGAAGGGTTTAGGATGTGTATAAATCCTTCACAGTCCAGGCCATATAACTAACACATTACTCCCTTGCACGGCCCACTTGAGATTTCAATCTATTATAATGGAAGTGTTTGTCTCAGTCAAGTTAACTGGCACCACAGCTTTTGGCAAATCACAACACCCTCCCTCTGTCTCACTACATCAGTGTGTGCCTCTCTCATACAGCTATGTGCATGGGGGTTGCAGAGGATGTTATGTATAATAGGACTAATATGTCATATATGATGCACATTGAAGGAGATACATGGTTAGACCAACATACTTCTGTTTTAAATCATCATTAATCCTGACATCAATGTGCTGAGTGTACATGTGGGAAAGAGTGCAGAATTTTCATCAGATAACCACACTGCCTGTTCATAAACAAATACACGCACTGGTGAGTTGACTGATCTTAAAATATGAGCAGCTACAGTTAAGGTTTTTCATTCTCTAAAGAATGAAAACTGGAATAACAGAAGGGTTAGTTACACTAGTTGCTGGGGTTTTCCAGTTACCTGACTGAATTTACATATGATTTAGTTTAGAAAGAAAATCACTTTTTTTTTTTTTTTTTGTGAAGTGCCTTTCTTTTTTATTCATATTTATGTAATACTGTATACATTGGAAAGATGCTCCTCTAAAAACAAGTTAAAACACAAAGTAATACAAGATATTTTTGCTTAATTCAAGCAAAAAAAAAAAAAAAATCTGCCAATGAAACAAGTGAAAATTATCTTTGGTAAGATCTCTTGAAATAAGATTTTCAAGATCTTCTGTCTAAAAATAAATTCTTATACCTCACTGAAAAGTTACTCTTTAGATGATTATGTCTTATTTTAAGTGTGATGAGATATTTTGACTAGAAATGAGAAAAATACACTTGATAAGATTTTGATTTCTTTCAGTGTATCCTGAAGTGTCCTTTCACTGGCAGTGAAGTAATACTGCAAAGTATCAACCAGTCTGCAAAATGTTCTTGCATTTAACCTTGTCTTTTTATTAGATAATTTTCTTATCTATCAATACAATTACAATTCATATCAATACATAATGGAACCTACGTGTGAGAGAGATTTGTGCATGATATATGTGATTTTGTAGCATTGTGAAGAATAATTGTCTTCTATTCACTCAAAATGTCCTAAATAACTTAACTTCCACTACTCACTTTTAAGGCAGTGTGTTAATTTGTTCAGGCAGACTGCTATTGTCCTTTATTATTTGCTGATTTTCTTAAAATTTCAAGCAAATTTGTAGCACACTTTTGACAACATGTAAAAAAAGGTGTTATGTGCATTTCCATATGATATATCATGAATTGTGTTGAAACCACACAAATCCTTGTGATACCGATCAATAAAGATGTTTGTTTGACATTGCTTTGTCACTGTGTCTGAATATAGAAAAAATGAAAGAAAGATTATTGCTTAAAATAAGGAAAAAATATCAGTTGCATATGTGGCAAAGCATTGGTTGCTCATGTTACACATTATTAGAGCTTATTTCTAGATCATTTGTACTCAAAATACACTGCAAATTCTGACCTAGGAAACGGAAGCTAAATGTTCTAAAAACAAGGTTGACATTCTTGCAGTGCCAAGATATTTTTATATCAGCCCTTAAAACTAGAAGAAAAAAAAAAAAACAAACAAACAAAATAAAACAGATAATACCTCCAAAATAAGTAAATTTCCCTTTCTTGAAAATCACTTTTTGCAGTGTGGTGTGGAGCATATAGTTTAGGCTACATTGTGTTCCCAGCAGGTGGTGCTGTAAGCAATAGTATACGTGGTTCTGATAAACAAAGGTTTAAAACATGTCAATTTTAAGATATAATACAGAGAAGTAATTCTACCACACATTCTCATATTTTCTTGGAATATCTGGGAAATTCATGAAATAACTATACGAATTTTAAAAAAAAAAAGAAATGTGCTTCTATTTACCCCTGTGTGCACTTATTCCTTTGCAAAAAAAAAAAAGGCAAAACCACCTCAAGCAAGTGGAAATTGGTAAACTATTTTAATCCGTGTATCATTTGTTCTTTTCCATTTGAAAATCCACAATTGGAAAATGAAAAAAATAACTCATTATTTCATCATTCATGTACAAATCAAAAATCAAAAATGAGTTGTTTTTCATTCTTTTGATTGTATGCACAAATTAAAAATTGGAGAAAAACAAATGGACCAAATGTTGGGTTTCATGTTGACATTTTTGATATTTGATTTGGTATGACCCAGAAGTTACTGACTTCTTCATGTGTTATGCGAAGTGGTTTCTAAGATTGGCTACTGTGGCCGCACTTTATTAGACAAAACAACACCTGGAACATCCTGCTGATTTTTTCACTTGTCATGTTGTCCTCCTTGAGAATAACGCATTTGCTGCCTCTGAATCACATGAAATTCTCCATTACCACAGAATGCATTAAGCAGATTACTAGCAAACCCGAGATTGTCCAACTCAACACACCTTAAGAAGTCAATAACTGATAAAATGTCAATATGAAACCCAACATTTGGTCATTGCTTATTTCCAGTTTTTAATTTGTGTGTGCAATCAAAAACATGAATGATGAAATGACAAGTCATTTTTTTTGTTTTCTGATTGTGACTTCTCAGTTGAATATGAAAAGAACGAAAGATACACAAATTTATTTTCCACTTTTTATTTCAAATTTCCATAAGTGTTGATCAATGTGAAAATACAAAAAGCACATTAAATATGTTTATGGAAATGCAACTTTGTTTTATTATTATTATTTTTTTTCCATGTATACTATGTAAGCTGTGCTAAACTTCCTTGTGAGTCTCTTCTCCCTTTCAGTACCAGTAAACCCACGATCAACCTGTGTGGTATGTGTGTTGTAGAGAACAGAGAGTGTGCATTCATCAGAATTACATACACCTAACTGGCTTCACTTATTCACACCTCGTCAGTCTGACTGAGGTACCGTGAGACCCATTAACTCACAGAGAACTGACTGACTGAGCTTCATTTTTTTTCCTCATCCTGAATTTCTGAGCTCTACTGTAGTGAAAAAGGCCCCAGCTGCTCAAATTAAAGTACTTGCATAATGTCCTGGAGATACTTCTGCTTTTGGTAATGTGAAAAATGTTTTGCTTTTTTCTTCTGATAAGGTAGAGGCACTAATGCAGTGTTTTATTTATTTGTTTTTTTTTGTTTTTTTTTTTTTTTTGCTAAAATTAATTTGTTTTTGATCATGTAATAGTTTTCTATACTATGGTGCAAATAAACATTAATTCTAGATTAAATTTAGGTTATATAATATATATTATTATGGACAGAGGCAGAAAAGCCAGGTGTAGATTACTGCACAAAGTGAGAATTTGATTTCCTTGGTCAGGATATGTACAGTCAGTCCAGCTTGTATTTACAAGGCTCACAATTAATACTGAACAAACAATAACTAAACTATGAATTATGAAAGAGCTGCAGGGCCTTTAACCGACTAATGAACATTTAACAGATAAACAGTACCACAGTGCTTCAGTTTCAGCTTCACAGTTTGTCATGTCTTTTATGGATTGTGACTGTCTCTCTCAACTCACCATATATTATTTATTAGTATGTTTTTTATTGGGCGGCACGGTGGTGCAGTGGGTAGCACTCGTGCCTCACAGCAAGAAGGTCCTGGGTTCTTTTCCAACACCAGTCGGTGGGACCTTTCTGTATGGAGTTTACATGTTCTCCCCGTGTCTGCGTGGGTTCTCTCCGGTTACTCCGGCTTCCTCCCACCATCCAAAGACATGTGTTAATTGGTTAATCTATATTGGCCCTAGGTGTGAATGTGAGTGTGTTTGTTTGTCTCTCTATGTCAGCCCTGCGATGTACTGGCGACATGTCCAGGGTGTACCCCGCCTTCGCCCTTAAGTAGCTGGGATAGGCTCCAGTGACCCCCGTGACCCTAGTGAGGATAAAGCGGGCTCAGAAAATGGATGGATGGATGTTTTTTATTTTTTTATCAATTACTAGAAATTTCAGGTGACCCCATTTGAATTCCAGGCAACCTCATATGGGGTCCCGACCCCAAGGTTGAAAAACACTGCACTAATAGCTACACACAAACATAAAACCCAGTTCCAACACAAGATAAAGACATCCTTTATGGGGTGTCCAGGTGAATCTCAGCATTCTCCATTCAGGTCATGCTACTAACCTGTGTTTCATACCACATCTAGCTGATACTTCTTGATATATTTTTTCCAGTTATGTTCACTTTGCACCATGGGGCCTTAGAGTCTTGTAATTTCAGTTTTCTGTATGTGATGCACATATGGCAACAACTGATAATAAAGCTGACTTTGTGCCTTTTGACGCTCAGTGAGAAAAGTTAAAGGCAAACATTTCAGAAACATAGCAGCACTTTAAAAAGGAGAACATTTCTTAAAATCACAGCAAGGTTTTGGAAAACTCAGTGACATTTCAGATTATGGAAAAGGTTGGATGACACTGTTCACTGAATAACCTCTGTGATGATCAGTGGTGTACGTCCATAAAAACTGTTGTCTCACCACTGAATCGGAAATGTTGCATTGGTTTGTTTAGTTTAGTTTAGTTTATTAGTTTATTATATTGTGGACAATCCCAAATAATTAACTGTATCAATAACAGTAAAAAGGGCAACTTTAGCCAAAATGGCCAGTATCCTGCTGTAGTCCCCGACCTAGTGACAATAGACACTCTAAAAAAAAAAAAAACAAAAACAACAATATATTACATTACATTAATTAAAAAAAGAGAGTTAAGACAGCTAAGAGATGAGACAAATCAATAAAGAGAAAAGAGAAAAAAAAATATATTTTTTTTAAAAAGTGAAGCATCAGTACAATCATACAGAGACAGCATATGAAGTCGCAGAAAAAAATTATTAGACCTCCCCTTGTTTTCTTCAATTTCTTATTCATTTTAATACCTGGTACAATTAAAGGTACATTTTTTTGACAAATGTAATGATAACAACAAACATAGCTCATAAGAGTTTAATTTCAGAGCTGATATCTAGACATTTTCCATGGTTTTCTTGATAATAATCAAAATCACTTCAGTTCTTCCATCAGTAGCTATGGCATTGTAATGACAAAAACAGGGCTTTTAGGAATTCCATGTTTTCTTTTTTGTCTGTTTTAGTCACATGATACATACAGGAGTTAGTATTTGATTGCATAACCATTGTTTTTGATGAGTTTTGATGATCTAATAATTTTTTTCTGTGACTATAATCCAAACAAAAGCAGCACTTACAATATAATTACACACAATACTTCAGTACATAATCACAGTCAGGAACGTAAACAGACATCACATATGGACAGACAGGATCCATGATCATGATGCAAAGTGACTTATAAGGTTGTACTTTGTGAAATCTCAATAAGAGGTGCTATCCAACTTTGTCCATGAGTGAAAAAACATCTTACATTTTGTGATCTAACATGTTGGATTTCATCTCTGCTTTTTACAGATGATGTTTTCCTGCTGGCCTCATCAAACCTGGACCTTCAGCGTGCACTGGGGTGGTTTGCAGCCAAGTGTAAAGCACATGGAATGAGGATCAGCACCGCCAAATCCAAGGCCATCCTTGACCGAAAAAAGGTGGTCTGCCCTCTCTGGGTCAGTGGGGAGTCCTTGCCCAAAGTGGAGGAGTTCAAGTATCTTGGGGTCTTATTGATGAGTGAGGGAAGGATGGAGAGTGAGACTGACAGGCGGATCGGTGCAGTGTCTGTATCGGTCTGCCATGGTAAAGAAGGAGTTGAGGGACCAGAGAGGAGCTCGGAGTACAGCCGCTGCTCCTCCACATCGAGAGAGGCCAGCTAAGGTGGCTCGGATATTTGTTTCAGACGCCTCCTGGACGCCTCCCTGGGGAGGTATTCCCGACATTTCCCGCTGGGAGGAGGCCTCGGGGAAGACCTAGGACACACTGGAGAGACTATGTCTTTTGGCTGGCCTGGGAACACCTTGGGGTCCCCCCGAAAGAGCTGGAGGAGGTGTCTGGGGAGAGGGAAGTCTGGGCAGCCCTGCTTAGACTGTTGCCCCCGTGACCTGGCCCTGGATAAGCGGAAGATGATGGATGGATGGATGGATGGATGGATGGATGGATGGATGGATGGATGGATGGATGGATGGA
>JAPQRP010049849.1:0-11901 GCA_037367295.1 Apogon hyalosoma
AGATAGATAGATAGATAGATAGATAGATAGATAGATAGATAGATAGATAGATAGATAGATAGATAGATAGATGTACTAACACTTAGTTGGACAGCAAGGAATTGGTAGGATATTTGATGACAAATAAGGAATTAAGATTTGTTCAATCTTTCCCTTATTCTGCTTCTATAAAGTCATAGTTTTTCAGTCTACCATGATAAACAGGATCAAACACAGTAAAAATATAAATATGTACATGTAAAAGCATAGCTGAGCTGGAGCTCTATGGTCACCTATGGGTTCACCACAGGTGATTCTTCTGTAACCACGCCTCCCCACAAGGACAACAACAGTCAAATCCCTGTGTTTGTCAGATCAGTTTTGACATATAAAGGATTTAGTAGTTGTGTGATAAGACTGCTGACTGAGAAACTAGACAGAGTTTATCAATGTGAGGACATAACAGGACATATTGTGTCTGTACAAGAAAAACCTCTCTAATGTTCTTGGTGGGGTACAAATTAAACAGAAACATGATTATAAATTCTATAAACAACATGAGGATGAACAATGCAACCAAATGAATTCAACTCAACACAAACACCATTAAGGTCATTTACTGTTCCCATGGAAGAGGGTTGGCCAAGGAAAGGAGTTCAAACATGGCAAATGGATCACATTTATTGTTCAAAGTCACAAACTAACATCACACTTTTCAAATATTTTTCAGGAAAAAAAAGTTTTACTGAAAAAAAAAAACGAAACATGTTGTTGTTCTTTGTTTATGGATGTGTTCTGCCCAGTGGAAGGGCTTTGGGGAATTCGATGGGCCTCCTTGGAGGAGTCTTACAATCTGTGGAGGCACATTTGAAGGTAAAAGTGGGCGTGGTCTTAAAGCAGGCCTTGGTGATGGTGGGAATGACCTTTGGGAAGGCATGTGATGAGTATGGTGGAGGTGGCTTCTCTGGTTGCCTTGGAGGCTTTGGAGGTTGGAGGTGAGGTTGGGGTTCCATGGGTTGTTACATGTTAGAGTGGGGATGATTTCAGCCAATCAGCTGTCAGCATTCTGTTCTCCATGGATGTCAGTGGGGTTTTTATTGCACTGTTGTGCAAAAACTGTACGTGATATCGTTACGACATGTCACATATATAATCTTTGGTCCAGGGTGCACACTTTTTGTATTCACAGAATAATTTTAGGATCAATCGTGTGGGAATGGTACCCATTTGAAAATGGCCCAATTTATTTAGGATGGACAAATTAGAGCAGTTGTTCTCAATGAAATCCAAGAACTGGAATGTCAGTCTGAATAACAGCACATCGGGACCAGGTTGCACATTTCTGCATTAATAGAACGGGTCACGGTTACCTCTCTTTTTTGCAGCCAATCCCTGGTTTTGGACTTGTGATGTGGAGGTGCATTCTTGGTGGGATGAAATGCTGACCTCATCTTCTGACCCCTGTTCTCCTGGCATACTGACATCTAGACACAGAAAGAACTTTTTTCATTTCATTTTATTCATTTATTTTGAATGAGTAAGCATTTATAACACAAATGCCTTGCAAACAACAGTAGCTGATAATGAAATTACATTCAACAGAATACATGCAGGTACAATATTTCAAATACATTCATCTATGCTCAAAAAGGAGTGGGAAGAAGAAAACTTATTTAATCCCACCCCCATTTCTCATCAGTAACTTAACATAATGAAGTTTCAAATACGTACTCCTGTCTTTAAACTTCAAACCAGGACAATGAACACATAGACCTAAACCAGATTACAATTAACTCATTCAACAGTATTACAATATTTAACCAAAATATGTGTGAAAAATAGAAACAAAGTACATTCATGGTGGTGTTACCATGAGAAACAGTTAACCGTTAATTTACATTATAATAATAACTGCATATCAACAATATGCCATTGCTGGTATGTGCTATGGTAAAGAATAACACATACCAGCAATGGTAAGAACAATTCCAGAAAGGCAATGGACAACACACACCAACTTAGTGAGGGACAACAAGCACATATCAACATTAGAAGGCAGAAAATTGATGTAATATTAGTATTAAGGCCCTCTGTCTTTATACTGGGACCAGACCATATGTTTATATAGCAGTTTAAATCTGTGGATATTTTGGCGTTGCTTGTGTTGGACATCCAGACTGTTCCAAACTCTCACTCCACATACAGACACACAAAAACATTTACAAGTGGTTCCATATTTAGGTAATAATAATGGATTAGATTTATATAGCGCTTTTCTATTAACACATATAAAGCACGTACAGTGGATCCATTATTCATTCACACACACAGTCTCACTCTGGTGGTGGTAAACTACATATGTATCCACAGTTGCCCTGGGGCAGACTGACAGAAGTGTGGCTGCCAATTCGCGCCTACAGCCCCTCCGACCACCACCAAACATTCATACGCACATCACAACAGCACATGACTAGGACAGAGCAGGATTCGAACCGCCAACCATTCAACCCACTCTACCTCCTGAGCCACGGCCGCTCGTTGTGAAATCTCCATATCCTTTGAATAACATTACTGAGGTATAATATTTTACAAGATTGTGGATTTTAAATTTTGACTGAAAAGACAGATTATGAGTATGTTCTAGAAACCCAACCTTGTGTATGAGCCTCACTGCTCATTTCTGTAATGGGACTAATGGATTAATTGTGCCTTGGTAAATGTTTCACCACACTTCAACACAATATGTGAAGTATGGAAGGATCAAGGAGCAGTATAAAGTACAGAATGCATTTTCATCAAAGTATAGTTTCACTGTTCATAATTGAATGGCTTTTGGAGATTTTTGTTTTTATATGTCTGATGTGGGCTTTCCATGATAATTTACTGTCTACTTACTTAATTAAAAAATACAAGACATAAAATATGAAGAGACTTTCAGTACAGTGATTATTTTATTTTATTTTATAAAATAATTTAGTATACTTGATGGCATTTTTGTCTCTTAAAGAGGAGTGGTAAAGATCGATCTGCTTTAATTGTTCAAGCTCACCTGTTTCAGACACTCCCCGGTTTTGGACTTGTGATGTGGAGGTACATTCTTGTAGCGATGAAACGCTGACCTCATCTTCTGACCCCAGTTCTCCTGGCAAACTGACATTTGGATACAGAAAAGGTTCATTCAACCCTGCAAGACAGACATGTGGACCTTAATATTAAGTAGTCAGTAAAGCTAGCTTGATAAAGATATTAAGCAAATACTCCTGTGATTGTGACAGCAGTGATCAAGAGTATACAGATTTTATAAAATTATCCATAGTAAAAATGCATGCCATCATCAAAGGTTCACACTGCAAGACAGCATTTTTAATATTGGGTTTCTGTATCCAACAATGTCACCTTTTATGTAAAAAAAAAAAAAACACTGTACACATCCAGGGATAAATGTAATTGAGCAAAGGCCATTGTATATTGCTTATTTCATTGGAGTAAGACTGTGAGCTACAAAGAAGCCTGTGGAACCAGTTCAGGCAAACTCAGAGCAGCATCAAATCTTGATAAGCAGATCAGTCACATGCTCCCTTCAATTGTTAGGGCAGGCTCTTCAAACCGCCCTGCTTACCTGATTTTGCCTTTACTGCTTGCTGCCACTGACGTGCCATATGCTCAGGCTACGCTTATACTTCTGCTGTGGCTTCTGCCCATTAGGTCTGCAACCCCACCTCCTCCCCTGCATCCACTTGTGGGCTCTGTTTCTATGATAACTCAGGGGGGGATCTTACCATTCATTCCCTCTAATATCTGACAGGCAGATCATTTCAGGGAATGAATATGAGACATAAGACAAAGCCTGATGCCAACTTGCTTGCGGCTAGTTAAAATAATATTCATAACCAATAAAAGACATTAAATTAAGCCAGAGTTGTCTGACTGAACTGAGTGACAGAGGTTCTTCAAACAGCTGGTCAGCTTATTCTCCCTCTCCTCTGTCCAAATATCTGTCCTGTTTACTGTATGTTTGTGTCAGTGCTGGTTCTTTATTCTTCCTCTCCATTTTAATAAAGCTGAACTTATATAACATATATAATAGTTACGTATCATTGTTTATCCATAACATAATTAACATCACCACCTGTCATGTTCTGTGCTGTCTCTCTTAATTGAAAAAAGAAACATAGTGACATTCAGAATTTCTGAAGCTGCACTTGGAGATTCGCCAAGACAGATCTTTATAAAGTATTTGCAGTAGCTTCAGATGCCCTGCAAATGACCGATTCACACTGCTACAACTTTCCCTGCAACATTCTAAAATGATTTTGTCCTGTCCTGAATCTTTGGTGTGAGCTGGGTTTATTTACAGATCAATGACAGTTCAGAGAAATGTAATACTGTTACTGTACTTTGACAATACAGTGTATCATAGAGTAGATTTCAATCCCAGACCCCTGTCTTGCTGAATCAGACTTGCACCCAAATGGTAGTACATCACCTGGAGACAATGTAATATATTTTGTGTCCTTGTCTTCACATAATGTCAGGACATAGTGAATCAGGGAAACCTGCAGTCTTTCAATGGTGCAAAACAAAATACAAATGCAAAGCTCAAATATCCATGACCAATGAATGATAGTTGAAAACCAATTTAAAAACAATCACATAGCTTCAGTGTCTTCTTCTGAAGGCCCCTCCATGCCAATGGTCTCTAAAATGTTAACTGATATAATATTATTGAGTTGGAAAGCTGAAACTGTGGGCAATCTGCCAATCAAGAGTATATAAAAAACTGCAGAAAACTGCTGGACTGACCAAGTTGTTTAACTACAACTGAATAGATACAATCACAATACAAAAATATAAAACTTGCCTTCTTAATCTGTATGTTGTGTGCGCAGTATGTGTGTGACACTAAGTTTTGCATATGTATGGTTTTACTGAATTTAAAGAAGGTGCCAGGGACAACAAACCCCGCCCCTCGCACATATTGTAGCTTATTTTAGCCACAATGCATTCTTTCATCCATACTTAATATTTGTTAAATATAAAAATTATATATGTGCCAAGTTTGAAGTAAACTGAAACAAAATTGATGTTTATATAGATACTTGAAATTTCGCCCATTATAAGTAAATGGGAAAAGAAAATTATTTAAAAACAAGCTATCACTGAGATATTTTGCAGAGTGATGTCTGAAATTAATCTCTATATCTCTGCAAAGTTTTGAGTAAATTGAGTTAAAATTGATGTTTTTTATAGTGATCTGAAATGTTGCACATTATAAGTAAATAGGGGAAAAGAAAGATTTAAAAAATTTCTAAAACATTTGAAGTTTGACCTACTGTTAATGCTTCAGGATTTTGATGTGATCACATTCTTTCACAAACTGCCTTATGCTGTCAGAAGCCCTTATGTAATGGACAGAGTGTGATAATGCAAACCGATATCTATTTTCACACAGCACCAGCCATTCTGCTCTCTTCTCCATTAGAGCATCAAGTGACTCTCTCATGAGTGGGATTAAAAGAACTGGAACCTTTCTTCCTCTCTTTCCTACGATTGTAATACTTACAAAATGTTTACACAGCTTTTGCTCAAGTGGGATAAGAGCCAAGCTTACATCTCCGATGTCCGATGTGTCCTTTGATAGGAACGCAGACGAGAGCATGCTGGACCTTTCTCCTCCTCTGCAGCAGTTGAACAGTAAAACTTGTGTCAGGGTCACTTTTGCAAGCCCTTTCCAGTTTGATGATGATGGGTGTTCTTGCAGATCATTCAAATGTTGCTGCTGTTTCTCAGCTAGATGACAATGAAGCTTTTGGATATCTTGTGTGAAAGGTAAGAGTTGAGGAGTATTCCATTTGCTCTGGTCAAGTTGAGTTAATGCTTGGCTTGCAATGTCGAATCTCCAACTTTCTTGATAAAGCTTAGCAAACTCCTCAGCATCTTGAGCAGCTTGCTTATTTTTCTTTTTCAGGCCTTCAGACTTGATAAACATGGCCAAAGAATGCAAGTTCTGTCCTACCTTGCAAACTGGATGGATTCATCTGAATCTTTCAAAAAAAAAAAAAAAAAAAAACACATGTCAATAACTCATTTTGTAACATTAAGTATCAAAAATCTCAGAAAATTTGAACTGTCTAGGCATGAGTGAAGAAAATTCTGTTTGGAGCCTTTTATATGGAATATTTTAAGTCCAAGTAAATGTACTGATTAGAAAGACATGCTGTTAATTAATGTTAGACTAAAAATTTGACAAAAAAATAGGGGTGGGTGTTTTCAGTTACTTTAATATTCAAGTATTTGCATTACATAATGAACAAGTACTTGCATCTTTTTTTTTTACCGTAAACTTAATCCGGGAGCTCCGTGCCTGACAGTTAACATTAGTTCTGCCAGTGTTTCCAGTCAGACAAGAACATACTGGATGTACTGCTAAATGAGTTGTAGCCACAACAAGTTCTCGGTTCTCAACAGGTTAGTGCTCTCAGTGGACATAAAAATTAAGGCCCGACCTGGCCAGAGTACATAAAGTCCAAGCCAGGAACTACAGAGCTACAGCACTGTGTGCTCCCACAAGGCGCGTGCAGCTGTCAGCAGGCAGACAGAACTCGGCATAACACCTGTGGTTCAAATTATGTGAGAGAACACATATATAGCCTATAGCTGGTAAAATGGCAACTTCATGTTCAATTGTTCATACAAAAAATGAGAGATTGCCCTCAAAATAAAGTTCAATCCCTGTCCTCACATCACAAACTTAGGGCAGTAATATCTCTCTCTCTCTCCCTGATGGTCTCACTGCTGGCTGTTGCTCCATGTTCAAATTCCCAGTCCCAATGCAAATAGTGAACTGTTACTTAAATAATGTCGTCAACAGGTATTCAAGTACTCGAGTAATCGTGCCCATCCATACTAAAAACCTTCAAAACAATCTGAATGTCACATATACAATAAAACCTAAAAAAGGAACACACTTGGTATTAATTTACAAAACAAAATAGGGAAATAAAATTGAGTCAGTACCAGGCTCACTAGCAAGAACATGAAAACACATACAAGAATTAAAAAAAGCTTAGAGGATGTGAGAGCTTCTTGTCAGCCTCTGTGAATCCCTTTTAGGCTTGGAAACAAAAGTGCCCTGTGTGCTGTCATCACTTGAATCATAGCGACAGCCAGCAAAATTTTGTACTCTATCCATCTGCAAAAAGGGAGACACGGAGATATGATTTTCCCTTTTTGTTGACACAGTAGAAAACAAATAGCAGGGGAAAGCTTTTGGGGGAAAAGGCCCATCAACTAAGTGCTCATACTGTTCAAATAGGTTTTAGGAGCTTACCAGAATGCTTTTTGTGCATCTCAGTGATGGAACAAGTTCATCATCTGATTGTTCATTGGAATGCTTGTTTGGAAGAGCCTCATCACAGGATTCTTTCACAACAGTTTCATCTGAATCATACAAATGATCAGAAACATCTGGTCCCCTATCCATCTGCAAAAGCAAAGGTATATGTTAAGATACATTTATACATAAATGCACAATCTATTAAATCCAGCAACAGGAAGGTTTGTACAATGAATTTGCTAAAAACATTTTAATGGAATTCAAAGCATTGGAGGCCTACCAGAATGTTTCTGTATTCTTCTACCGAACATCACGGTGTGGAGTGGGAATTTTGTTCTCCGTACAATCTTCATCAGTTTCATCACTATCTGAATAATCAATGAGCGTAAACCCTTGGACAGTAAACACCTAAACATAAACAGCAAAAATCTGTTAACTTGAAAAGTTAATGTATAGCAGTATCTACCAACTACAAAAGTTAGCCAAAGCAAAAACTGTTCCTGACATAGCAGAAATATATAAACATGACATGATCTGACTAAAAAGCTGTCTCCACAAAAGAAAAGTGAACATTGGCTCATTTATGAGAGTGCGTGTGACAAAATGACCCCATGAGGACATGACTGGAAACAGGACATTAACTGGCCTTTATCACAAGGCCTAATAAGTAATCCTGACTGCATTAAAGTAAACATTGGCCCATTTTGGTAGGAGAACAACATCACATACAAGTCAGCACAGATATTTGTGATGACTGTGTCTACAATGTCATTTCACCTGTGTGTTAGTCTCATCTGGCTTTGATTCCTTGTGGAACATCTCATGTAGAGGGCTGGTCTCTGTCTCTACTGCTGCAGCAGGAGTCTGAGGGTCTTTCACCTGAAATTTAGACAAGAAGATACTTAGAAGGGACAGAAATCATAACTGTATATGGAGACATTCACAGGCTAATAAAGACTTCAATTAAACAGGTACTGATGTTAAATCACATCACAAAGATCACATGCATTTCCGTAGATACACTCAGAGTAATACTGGAAACATGGTTAATATTCGTGAATTACAAAATTCACTTTTACAAGATGGCACATTTTTACACTTTAATTTGTCAAAAAAAAAATTAAAATAAAAAATCACCATGCTTAACCTAACCAACTCACCTTCCTGCACCAAGGCATTTTTGCATCACCATAGTTGTACTCAATTTCAGATCCTATTTCTATTTTCTTCAGTGCAAAAAGGCACAAGTGTGGCTTATTGTTAACTATGATTTTTTTTTTTTTTAATGACACAGTTTGGATTTTTGTTGTTGTCACTGATTAATCTTCCTAGAGATCCATCTTCTTCAGATGCATCAAGGCTGAAAAGTATGAGGAAAAATTGTAATAGTTTTACAATTTTAAACAGTTTTATTGGAAGAAAATTTTTTTCAAAGAATTTTCCAAGAGTAGTTGTGCTTTATTTCATTTTTAAAAGTTTGTTTCAGGGTTAACTTAGAATTTCTCTAATTTATACAAAACACTTATCTTTACATGCTTACCACAAGTGACGGTTCTGCCACTCAAAGTCAAAGAGAAATGTGCTTGAAATCTCCGAGTACGGTTGTGACTGGCATTCTTCCTGTGTGAGGAGTTTACCCCTGTACTCTAAGACAAAGTCCCCTGGTTTAATCGGGTGCATAGCAAACATTCCTCTTCCTACAAGAATATAATAAAGTAAACACTTCTGCAGATGTTTTATCCATCTTCACCTATTCTTTTTATGTGACTTGTTTTGGATCAGTACAGATGAAAAGTTACCTTAACCCTATGGAAACAAATGTTTGAACACTGGCTCATAGTGGCAGATGGTTCTAAGCTGTGCCAAACATGGGCATTTTAGAAACCTCGCCTGAACTTTTGGTAGTAAAATGCCTCTAATTTGGTTCTGCTCCACTTTATCAGAATCAACCACTGCAAAGATAATGTTCACATATTGGGGTCATTCTACAAAAATGGTGGAAGTGCAGTCACTTACTTTTGCAGATACCGAAATACTTTAAGTTGACCTACTGATTACATTCATTATATACGTTTAAAAAATAAAGACTGTCTGTGCACACATTTTATTATCTTGTGTGCATGATTTAATAGTTCGTGCTCACGATTTAATAATTCGTGCACACGTTTTATCATCTCGTGCGCATGCTTAATTAACTTGTGGCCACACATGTTTTTTTTCACATGTCACCACACGGGCTCTGTAGGAAAGTAAATTGGATGTAAATAAATGTAATAAAGAATTGGTGATGGCAATAAACATAGGAGCTGAGAGAGCAATACGACGAAGCTCAGGAATTAGACAGGGTAAGGTTGTGCCATGGTGGAACGAGGAATGTAGTAATGCTATTAAACTCAGAAATAAGGCATTTCAACAGATAAAAGGCATCATTCATTTGGCACACTTATTGAATATAAAAAGGCGCAAGCAGTAGTTAGGAGAACTATTAGAACAGCAAAAGTATCATATTGGAGGCAATTTTGTAATAAAATAGGGAGAGAAACTAAACTGACAGATATATGGAACACAATTAAGAAGATGAATGGGATTAGAAGGAATTATGTGCTTTCAGTTCTTATTGATGGAAATGTAACAGCAGTTAGGGACTTGGAAAAGGCTGAATTGTTTGCTAAAACATCTGTGAAAGTTCACAGTTCAGATAAACTTTCTGAGGAGGTAAGGAGAATTAGGAAGGACATTCTAAAGGAATGTTGGTGGATTACAGAGAAGAGGGAGGGCTCAGAAGAAGTAGAAGATCAACCAATTACCTTGGTTGAATTGAAAAGGGCAATCTCAAGTGCTCGTCAGTCCTCACCTGGAAAGGATGGAGTATGGTATTCTATGCTGGATCATATGAGTGGTACCTCTATTATGCTAGTGTTACATTTACTTAATGCAGTTTGGGAAACAGGGTAATCCCTACGACATGGAAGTATGCAGTTTTTGTACCAGAATTAAAGCCTGGGAAAAAAAAACTTCAGATCCATCCAGTTACAGGACAATTGCTTTGACATCTCATATTGGTATGGTGATGGAAAGAACTGTCACTGAAAGCTTAACATACTTAATAGAGAGTGAAGATCTTCTGTCTCCTTATCAAAGTGGATTTTGTAAAGGATGGAATACTATGGACACTGTTCTATGTTTAGAATCAGACATTAGGAAAGCTCAAACAAATAAGGAATCAGTAATTGCAGTCTTCTTTGATATAGAAAAGCCTTATGATATGCTATGGAAGAAAGGTTTATTAATTAAACTATATTCCCTAGGCATAAGGGGGGGCGATTAGATAATTAGGTTCTCAGTTTTTTGTTCGATAGAACTATTCGAGTTAGGGTGAGGACAGAGTACTCCAGTGAATACTCAGTAGAGAATGGAATGCCACAAGGAATTGTATGTAGTCCAATACTATTCAGTATAATGATCAACAATATTTTTTCAACTATAGATAGTAAAATTGGGAAGTCCTTCTTTGCAGATGATGGAGCATTATGTATAAGAGGTTGAAATCTCAATTTTATGACACAGAAAATGCAAACAGCAGTTAACAAGGTAGAGCAGTGGGCAACAAAATGGGGCTTTAAGTTTCTGTTGAAAAGACTCAAGTCATTTGTTTTTCCAAGCGGCATAAGACAGTGTCTTTGAAGCTGTACAACCAGCCAGTAGAGCAGGTTAAGGGAGTCAGGTTCCTTAAGTGTGTGGATGGATGAGAAGTTGACATGGAGAGAGCGTAGTAATAGAATTAAAAATAAGTGTAAGAAAGTAAATAACTTACTACGTTGCTTGACAGGGCAAGGAGGGGGAGCAAGCAGAAAAGTATTACTTCAGATATACTGGGCATTAGAGAGAGCTGTAGTGGACTATGGGAGTCTAGCATATATTTCGGCAGCTGAAACCAATCTAAAAAAAAACCTGGACGAAGAACAAGCAAAGGCTTTGAGAATTTGTAGTGGCTCTATTAAAACATCACCAGTAACTGCATTGCAGGTGGAAATGGGAGAGATGCCACTTAGAATCAGTAGAGTCAGTCTGTCTATGGCATACTGGATTCCAATTCAGAGACATAGAAGTTCACAATGGTTCAGAATAAACTGTGACAGTTCTGACCTTGTTTATTTGATTCCAAACTGATCTTTAGTTCAGCTACTGACAACACAAACTGTACAGAAAACAGAGGTGATTTGTGGTTTTATTGTGGCTGTTTTCTGTCTAAAAACAGAGCTAAGCTAACAGAGCTATGATGTAAACTATCATTTGACACAACACGAGAAGATTATTAGATGGTGTTATTTTGAGCGACTGTTGAAATAATTACCTATAGTTTTTAATTACCTATAGTTTTTGTTTGAAGAATAAAACTTGATACCATAATACAGATGTGTGGAAACAATGAGCTTCATACTTTATTTAGTGAGTGATTCAGTCTGTGGATAAATTTGTTAGTGTTGTTGGAAGAACTGTGGAAATCTTTATTTAAAATTAGTACTGTTAATGTCTAATACTGTAATGCATTAACCTAATCCAGCAAAAATGTCCCAGACTCATCC
>JAPQRP010049850.1:0-11077 GCA_037367295.1 Apogon hyalosoma
GGTTGTTTCTTGTGTTTCCGACTTTTAACTCTGACATTAAAGTGTCAAATCCTTTTGATGTTGAGGCCAAAAAAGTGTGCGAGTCCTTCAGAAACTTTAAATTGATGGTCAGAGCCATGGAACCACCGTCTGAAAATGTAATCAGAGGTTTGATCAGAGCAGGCGGCTCCTTATAGACGACTGTGACCGTAATCAATAATGTTCAGGGATAATTTATGGACTGATATCAGACGGAGGTTTGAAGTTTCTCACACTCATCCTCTAGTTTTCAAAGACGTTTGATCTGTTTTCAGCTCGTCCCGTTAAACTGTATCAGAAGAAGAATCAGGTCCTTTTCTGCAGCAGTAGAATCACAGGAACAGAAGTGAGAACAATAAGCAGGTTCCACTACAACAGAAATAGAACCTGAGCCCAGTCATATGAAATAGATCTGTGTTTATACATCCGTGTTTATACATCTATGTTTCTACATCTGTGTTTATACATCTACTTTGCAAAACATTTCAAATTAAATTTTTTCTGAAAATCATAAAAAAATGCTAATTTTGCAGAATTGTAAGTACCATAAAAATTGAATCATTATTATTTTTTCTGTTATGATCTATTAATATAATTTTTATATTATAATTTGTCATTCTTTTTATTATTACTGTTTTTAGTTAGTACTACTAGTACTAATCTGCAATTGCTTTTATTTTTATTGCTGTTTTTATTGTTATTGTCATTTTTATTTTTACCTTCTAATTATTACACCTGTACTTACAGTATTTTGCTGCAGTTGGAACCTTAGTTTCCTGGAGGGATTATGACATTTCTAACTGTTCTAATCTACTGTCATCTAAAATCTAGGTCACTGAAGCCAGTATCTTTTAATTTTCCATTGACCATATTTGGACAAAAGGGGTGGAGCTGCAGGAGTACAAAGGCTAATGGCTGAGCTAATGCTAAGGCTAGCTTCCGGACTCGGTGAACTTAATCAGGAACTGCACAACACAGTCATTTTACGTTGTTTTGTTGGACTTATTAAGCACCTCTGCAGTGGATCTGTCTGTCTGGAAAACCAGTATCTTATTAAATAAACAGAAGCTCAGGAAGTCGGACTCTGCAGGAGAGCAAGCTGCTGTACAGACCTGTCAATCACAGTCCGACGGCGCAGATATATCAAAGCTTCTGTTCACCCTGAGATCTTATTAACAGAGGAACACTGCGAAGAACCGCTGCTTCACTCGTTATCGGGTTCAAGATGAAAAAAAGGAAGCTGAGTCTTGGTTTGTTGGAGCTGAGGTGTTTGTGGAGCAGCATCTAGAGGCCATCAGTGGTATTACATCATTATCATCATTTGGAGATAAAGTCCTAATGTTATCTGTTAAATGTGTTAAACTTGGGTCCATTTGTTTCCAGTCTGAACCATTTTAATGTAACACAAACCAGTGGATTAGCATCGATAACAGAAGCTTCTTTCATATAAAACAACGTTATGATCAGAAAAAAGCAAAAACAAGACAAAATTCATCATAATCTTTTCATAACGTGACCTTTATTTTTGTTCTTTTTTGTCTCGTTCAGTGAGTTATCAGAAGAAATAGTCCTTGTACTGTTGGCTCTGTTTAGTCTTAGCTTAGCGCTGTTAGCTTAGCGCTGCATTGGTCTGTTGTTTAAGTTCTTTGACATACGCTGTTAGCTTGGTTTAGATATTTGTCCATTTAAGTACTTCTTTGAACAAAACACAGAGAGAATAGAATATAATCAAGGAACGCGGAAAAAAATAACAGAAAATGAACAAAATGACAAAATATGTACAAGAAATTAATAAAACAACCAAAAATTGATAAAAAGACACAAAATTTCCAATCATTCAATCATTGAGAAAATTAATAAAGACTAAAAATCAACAAAAAATGAATAAAAGGCTATGACACTGGGCTTATATTAAGGGCCTTTATTTCCAGTTCCCTCTGTTTAATAAGTACAAACCTTAGATACGCTCAAGTTTTCACGTTTTTCTTCAAATGCAACACTTTTTTCAATTATTTCAAAATAAAAGCCCTCTAGTGTTTCAGTGCACAGAAATCCCTCATAGCTTCACAGAGCTTTTATTGTGTAAATATTGTTTTTCTGTTTGTCTTGTAAGGTTCTACAAATTACAGTTTCACTAAAAAAAAAAGCCAGACGCACACACATCTGCAGTGACCGAGATTGTAAAAGGATATTTTAGTTATCGAGAAAATATCCTGAAATATTTGACAATTTAAGTACTTGTTGTTTCGATTATGTTCTGTTTTTTTTTTTTTTTTTGTAATTAGTTATGTGGAGCTTTTAGCCGATGTTCGTCTGGTTACATGGACGTATAGTGTTGTTCAGGTGTTACCATGGCAACACAGACAGAACATCAGCCGCTGGGCTGGAGGCTTCGAAACTGGACTTGTATTAAAGACCTTTATTTCCAATTTCCACTGTTTAATAAGAAAAAAGCCTAGATCTGCTATTGTTTGAACGGTCTTTTTAATTTTTTTTTTTTTTTTTTTTTTTTTTTACAAATGCAACACTTTTTTCAAATATTTCAAAGTAAAAGCCCTCTAGTGTTTCAGTGCACAGAAATCCCTCATGGCTTCACAGAGCTTTTATTGTGTAAATATTGTTTTCCTGTTTGTCTTTAAAGTTTCTACAAATGACAGTTTCACTAAAAAAAGTCCGACGCACACACACCTGCAGTGACCGAGATTGGAAAATGATATTTTTACTTGAATTATCGCGAGAATGCCCTGAAATATTTGACCATTTAAGTGCTTGTTTTTCGATTATGTTCTGTTTTCTGCAAATCGGTTATGTCGAGCTTTTAAGCTGATGTTCGTCCTGTTACGTGGACGGACATTGTAGTTCAGCGTCACCACGGTAACCCAGCTGCAACTGCGGCCTTATGACGCTACGTTAAACTTCGGCTTGTAGTTGCATTTTGGTGCGTGTGCTTCAGAAATGTCAGAAGCGCGGTGTGTTCCCTCAGTGCAGATGGGTGTTTTGTCATTGCTGAGTGTGTTGGTGCCCTCTGGGGTGTGTTGTTTTTCATTTTCATTGTATCCTCCTCCGATTGATCTTTGCCTATAATCATATACACACACATCTGTTGCCATCTGGTCTGCGAACTGCAAATGGAAGCCAAAGCATCTGACGCACCAGCGTGTGTTCGGAGCCGCTCTCTCCTTCCACTTTCCTTTCCTGTGCGACGTCTCAATCACCACATTGTAATTCAACTCCTGATGGTTTTCCACAACGGCCACATGCTTCAGATTGCGTGCGTGTGTGTGTGTGTGTGTGTGTGTGTGTGTGTATATATCAAAGGAAGTGGCTGCATCGTATCGTCCTCCTCCTCCGTGCGTACTCTTCATGCATAAATTGCTGGTGCTGCGGTGGTTGTTTACCGTGTCTTCACTCCTGTATGTGAGAGTGTGTGTCTAATCTTTGTTTTTGTGTGTGGTCTGCATGTAAAGCAGGACAAAGGCAAATGTGTGTGAAGTATCTGCTTGTGATTTCATGTTTTTTTATGGATGCATCGGCGGGGCTGAGGGATGGCTTCCACTGATTTTGTGCCATAGTACCTGCGATAGAGTCAAGTCCCAATCTGCATACATGAATGTTAAGGGCTGCATTTTACTCCAGCGTTCTCAGGGGCCACAAAGAGCAGGAGATGTGATAAATATACGCTGTTCCGCAGAATGGGGGGAACCAAAACGTTAAGTGAAAACGAAAACTTTGTGTTGTTCGATGTCAGATCTGCGCGACGTGGACGAAAGTATGTGGACACGTTGAATTCTATAAGTAGGGCCGGGCGATATAATGATATATATCGCGATATAACTTTTCCTCAATAGAAATATGAGACATGCTCGATACAGTTTCGATAGAATTCATTCGTTCATGTTTTGACAGACGTAAGAACAGCCAATCATAGTTAAGTAGCGCCACACCGAGCCAATCACGGTAGAGCCACGGCAAGTTAGGTCGACGCCCACAGTACAGGAGTACGAGCAGCCGCAGCACATACGCTAATGTCTGGGGGGGGGTCGAAGAGCGGCGGGAGGGAGGGAGGGACTTCTCCATAAGCACCGCAACATATTCATTTCTCTCTCTCTCTCTCTCTCTCTCTGTCTCTCTGTCTCTGTCTTACTCGACTCAAAACACAAAATGAAGCTGTTTACGGTCACAGACGAGGATGAAAACCGAAAATATTCTAATGAAACAAACTGGAATCCACATTTGGACGAGTGTGTGCGTTCACTGTTTTTCACTGACAGAAACATCCATTATCTGATTCAAATACAGACGCTGCATCTGTGTCAATGAATATTTACAGCTGAAGTACAATTATCAATGAACCACACAAAGCAGAAAAATACTGGACAAAATAGGCTAAACTCCACTAAAACACAGCAGAACACACTAGAACACTCCAAAACAGAAGTTATATTATACACTTACATACAAGAATTCACCACTAAAATTCTCTCTCTCTCTCTCTCTCTCTCTCTCTCTCTCTCTCTCTCTCTCGTCTTCATAACTAACGAGTTACGGAAAATTTAAGCTTGACAAAAAAATTGGGATGTGATTTAAATTTTTGATACATATCGATATAGTCTCATATGAAAAAAATATCGTGATATGATTTTTTTCCCATATCGCCCAGGCCTCTATGAAGGTAGATTTGTTCCTTTATTGCTTTAACCAAAAAAAAGTCACTTCAATCAAAAACATTTTTTCAGTCAAAGAAAAAAACAAGTGTTTAGATGCGAAGAAAAAAACTGAGATCCAAAAAATTGCCTTTATACTCTTTTTATCTTTGAAGTGAAATTGTTTTCATTGAAAAATTTTTTTCTTGAAGTTTTTTTTAATATAATTTTTTTTTGATTGAAGTGATATTTTGGGGGATTAAATAATAAAGACACACATATCCTAGCTCTAATATGGCCCAAATACAAAAAAGATGACTTCAGTCAAAAAAAAAATAAAAAATAAATAAATATAAAAATAAAAAAACCCTTTTTCAATCAAAGAAAAAAGTGTTTGAATGCAAAAAAAATATTTGCGATCCAAAAAATTGCATTTGAACACTTTTTTCTTTGAAAGTTTTGTTTTGATTGAAGTTTAGTTTTTTTAAATTGAAAATATTTGTTTTGGAATGAAGTGATATTTTTGGGGTTGAGTAATAAAGACACAATTTTCCTAGCTGTAATATGGCCCAACTTAAAAAAAAGATGACTTCAATCAAAAAATGATTTTCAATTTAAACCAAACAAACCAGTGCAATCATATTTGTCCCAATATAAAAGTATAGTATGACATTAATCATTATTATTTTGTAGAAAAGAAATGCCTACGTGTCCACATATGTTTGTCCATACGGTGTATTTTATATTAAAGTACAGATCTGTTTTTCTTAAATGTGCAGAGTTCTTTGGGTTTTGCTGCAGCGTTTCTCAGCAGGTCAGACCGTAGAAGGTTCTGTGTTGTGGTGGGTTGAATGGTGTCGTTTTAAAAGATGAAACCACATCAGATCCCAGCATGTGCACAACCGACTGTGAGACAGAAAAATGGACAAAGACAAAGGCAGCAGGCGGCCAAACGCACAGACGGCTGATGAATGACAGCAACACCCTAATGGGAGTGGTTTATGAGAAAAGGATGAGGCCTATCTTTTGTATTTTTGCCATAAGGAGCTGAGTTCTTTTTTTTTTTTTTTTTGTCACTGGCTGATAAGGACAGTGTCCACAAAGTTTGTTCACAGTTTTGGGAAATTTAGATTTTTGAATTTTCGATAAATCTTTGAAATATTAAAGTTTGCCTTTGATACTGAAGTTTGGTTGTAAGTGTCAGTGTTTCTTCTACACAGGTGGGTTTGATTCTGAGGCTTATGAAGGTGTAAAGTTATTATGGGATGTTGCTGTCGTTGTTAAGTTGCCGTTTGTTGATCCTCGGTTCAGACTAAACGGTGACAGTTCTGACCTTGTTTGTTGGATTCAAACAGATTTTTAGTTCAGCTACTGACGACACAGACCAACAGAAAACAGGTGATTAGTGGTTTTACTGTGGCTGTTTTAGTCTAGAAACAGAGCTAAGCTAACAGAGCTAAGCTAACAGAGCTATAATGTAAACTATCAGCTGATGCAGCATGTGAAGGTTATAAGACACTGTTATTTTAGTCACTGTTAAAATAAGCATCTATGAGTTAAAATGTTTGATAGTTTGATAATTGAAACAATGAGTTTTATCCTTTATTCAGTGTCTGGTTCAGTCTGCGGAAACACAGGGCTGGTTCGTTGGTGGTTTTGGTCGAACTAAGTGTGTTCTGGTACCAGACTGACCCCTACTGGTCAGAGTTTGGAACATCAGGACTACATAAACCCACTTTAATGATGGAATATATTTAGAAAGATGAGTGCATCCAGTTTGGTTTTGTCAGACAGAACTTTAATAATATATTTATGTATATTTTCCTTTAATTTGTCACTTACCTCTACATTCATACTTAGCAGTTTTCCACCATCATCTTCTTCTCAGTAGCTCCATTAGAACTTACAGAACCCATTAGAACTTACAGAGTCCTTCCTTAGAGGGACCTGGAAGTGTAGCGGCACATTTGTTTTTTGCTTTCAAGTCAACAGATTATTTAAAAACACTCCTGGTGGGAAAACTCTGGAGAACAGATGTTGAAGGAAAGTGCCTGTAGGTCTCGACGGAGGGTTCAGATTGATCGACGCTTGTCATTGCTTCTGGTGATGTCTTTATCATGATACTTTTCTGCAGAGTTTCCCCAGACACTTTTCCTTTTCACATTCTATTTAAGTCAGTTTCATTTATTCATGTCCTACAGAGCATGTGGGACGTCTGCTGTCATGGCCGTCAAACTACGTTATGTTACTCCTTAAATACACATGACGTACCGTCGAGCTGCTCTTTTCTAATAATTCTTGGATATGCGTCACATATTTAAAGGGATATTTTTATGGAGTAAGTGTTTGGAACTGTACCCTACAGATATGTCGAATACATGACAATACCTTTCCCTAAAAATAACAAAAAACATGACGATGAGAAATTTTACTGGAGCTCCGTGGTTTGTTGATAGTTTGTTTTGCAGTTATTGTGGTTGTACAGTAAAGGTTTCTGGATCATATTCACATCAGAGTTTCTAGCTCATCAGCTAATAGGACCAAAAAAAATTGAGATTCTTATATTTTATTTAAATTTTTTTTCAATATTTTTATTTTTTCAAAACAGCAGAGAAACTTAAAGGAATACAAAGGAGAAAATAAATGAATAAATACAAAAAGGAAGATACAAAATAAATGAGTAGATAAATAAATAAATTAAAAAAAAGTTCCCGAATAAAATAAAGTAGGGCGTACAACTCAAGCTGATCAGGTACATGATAGTGCATCACTAGCAAACCGGACTCGATTCCACACAGATTCCTGAAAAAGAGGTGAGTGACATGTTATGGACCACTTCCCTGGCCAAGGGCTTCTTTGGTTTGAGCATTATGGTCCAAAAATGGCTGCCAGATCTTATCAAATATCTTTAGATTATTATTCAAGTTGTGTCTAATCTTCTCCATATGAAGCACAGAGGTCAAGATTTTAGAATTTTTGATGAATTTTTGAAATATTAAAAATGTTCCTTTCCTTCTAATGGTTCATATTTTGATGGTTTGTAACATGTAAATGGTCACAGATATCAGTATAGTTCCTATTCATCACTGATAGAAGTCGTATATGGACTTTGACTTGGGACAAAAGACTATTCTGTGATTTAGATTCAGTTTTTATTGATCTAGTTCAGTGTTTGTGGATGTTTAGGTTTTGTTTGGAGTTTTGTTGTTGTATTTTTAAACCTAAATATTAATAAGAAGTCATCCCTCTGTCCTCCAGCTCCGTCCAGTATTAGATGAAATATGAGGAGGAGTAGAAAATGAAGCTGGGAAGTTTTATTTATGGTAAAAAAATAAATAAATAAAACAAATAGAGGAGAAACTCTAACATTGGTATGGACACTTAATACATCATTAAAGTTTAATATTTATCTGATTTTTCGGAGTCACTTTCACCACAGGTTGTGAATAAAAACCTAAGCTCAAGGACTGATATCATCAGTCAATATTCAGCGGTCGTTGGGTTTGTGTTGTGATGCATTTACTTACCAGTGTGTTTTATGCAGTGAGGACGGAGCTCACAGAATGGTTTCTCATACACCAGTGTGCACACTTCGCCTTCGTCCCAGTGTCCTCCAGCCCAGTACTCCACTACACATAAGAGGTAGAAGTACTGAGACGGAGAACAACCGCTAGGCAATTTAACCCGGCTCAAGTGCTCTGAATTGAAATGCATTGGCCTGTTGTTTGCTGGCCACTGGAGTGTGACTGCATTTAAAGTAGAGTCTGAAACGCAGCGGCTAATTCACTGTGTTCCTCTGCTACAGTACTCCAGCAGCCATTAAAGCATACTTTGATACCAAATAAGGGCTAAATGTTTCTGATTCCTACTCTGTTTGCTTGAAGTAATCTCCCAGCTTTAATTAAAAGTTGGCGAGTGATTAAATAGTGGCGCACATGCACGCTGGTATATGAACACACACCCTCGGTTGCTGTTCCTTGACAGAGGCCATTTGCTAAATCCTAATGGAATTCATTAGTTTCTTCATTTGTGTCCACGGAGGCTGGGCGACTTGATGATGCACTGTTAATCACCTCTTAGACTTGACCCACGAGGAGCCGTTGGATTCTGGAAGCAGATAAACAAAAAAACAAAAATACTAATTTGAAAAATGTTCATAAATAACATCCATGTTTCACAACTTTCATACAAAATACAAAGTTGCATGAAGTCATGAAAATATCATTCACATAAGTGCAGCTAAGGCTTTAAATGTCCTTGTCTGTCCATTTTTTGACACTCATGATACAGTACGTTTCTAAATTAAGTCTGAAGTTCGGGTTCCACATACAAATCCATTCAAAAGGGTAGGAGCGGTAAAATACTAACATAATAACCTATAAATAATGACAGCTCCAAATTTAAGCATCAGAATGAACAAAAATGGGTGAAAATAATCAGTGAAATGTACTAAATGGGCATCAAAATGAACAAAAAGTGGGCAAAATAATCAATAAAATGAACTAAATAAGCATGAAAATCAACAAAATAATCAATACAAAGAAATAAATGAGCATCAAAATGAACAAAAATGGGCAAATAATAAATAAAATGAATGAAATAAGCATCACAATCAATAAAATAATAAATAAAAGGAACAAAATAAGCATCAGCATGAACAAAAATGGGCAAAATAAACAATAAAATGAACTTAAATAAGCAGCAAAATCATCAAATTAATCAAAGGAAATAAATTAGCATCAAAACCAACAAAAATGGGTAAAATAATAAATAAAATGAATGAAATAAGCATCAAAATGAACAAAAATTGGCAAAATAACCAATAACATGAACTAAATAAGCATCAAAATCAACGGAAATGGGCACAATGATCAATAAAAGGAACTAAAACATCAAAATCAACAAAATAATCAATAATATGACCAAAATAAGCATCAAAATCAACAAAAATATCAATAAAAATAGTGAAATAAGCATCAAAATCAACAAAAATGGCCAAAATAACCAGAAAAATCAGTGAATTAGTGAAATGTGAAAATTACACTGAACATCAATAGTCAGTGGTGTTAAAATCATTTTAGTTCAGGTTCCTCTGAGTTTATTATTTGCCAGATAAATATTGACCTTAATGTCTCGAAGTAATAAAACCCTAAATCTGTTCGACTCCACATAAAGAAGTCACCAGGTAATAATGAATGGAACTGAACATCCTGCCATGAGTTGATAAAAGCACTAATTATTCTGAAACTGGAGGAAACCAAACATGTGAAAGCGTTTGACGGCTGTGGCTCTCGTCTCTTCTACTAAATCCCTTCTGTTGATATTATTGGACGGTGCACGTTGAATATTTGATGTGAACTGTTCACTCGGGTTCCATTCAACCTTAGCAGACGTGGAAATAATGAGGCGAAGTCAGAGCTTCTGTTAATTTAATCCAGCGTTCTACGAGGCTGATGATGCAAAGGAGGTAATCGATGAGTTGGGACGATCGCAGACGGACATACACATCGACTTCATTCATCCCCAGGGCGGAACTGGTTTTCCACGAGCTCAATAAAAGAAAACAAAGCCAAATAAAATGGAAGCAGTGACCGCGAGTCCGTCCGTCATCAGGCGCAGGGATCGTACAGTCGAAGGTGTGATTTAACCTTCAGTCCTGCATCTGAACGAGGACGGTCCACGGCAGCCATTTTACCTCCATCCACCGACGGAGAGAACAGATGTAGGAGGACCTGGACCAGGACCAGGACCGGGACCAGGACCTCCAAATACCCAACAGAGTCCATCTGCCCAGGGTCCACATACATATTTGTGGGACATTTGTTGATGGATACAATTATTGATTAGTCTGAAGGAGGGGGGCTGGACTTTTGGAAATCTATGATGGACCAGAAACATCAGAATAATCCTCATAATAATAACCTATAAAGTTAAGTCCAAATTTAAGGGTCTAAGTCAACCACAATGGGCACAAATGATCAATACATTTAATCAAATAAGCATCAAAATTAATAAAATAATCAAAGTGAACCAGATAAGCTCCTTAAATGATCTTATTTTATCTCATCTTAAATTATTTTATTTTATCTTAGATTATCTTAAATTATCTTATCACCTTTTATCTTATCTCATCTTGTCTTACCTTATCTCACATTACTTTATCTTGTCTTCTTATCTTACCTTATCTCACCTTACCTTACCTCACCTTACCTTACCTTACCTTACCTTATCTCCTCTTTTGTTATCTTACCTTATCTCTCCTTTCCTTACCTTATCTCACCTTACCTTACTTTACCTTACCTTCTCTTACCTTACCTTACCTTTCCTTCTCTTACCTTACCTTATCTTTTCTTCCCTTACCTTACCCCACCTTACCTTACCTTACCTTTCCTTACCTTATCTTTCCTTCTCTTTCC
>JAPQRP010049852.1:0-34092 GCA_037367295.1 Apogon hyalosoma
TTTTATTTTCTTGTGCTGCTTTAGTTGTACTCTATTAGCAGATAACTGTACAGCAGACTGTATTATATAATAATGATAATGTTCCTCTGCCATATGCTGAACTTATCTGAAGGAGCACAGCAGTAAAATCCTGAAGAACTCCAGGGAGGAATACTAACAATAGATTCCCCTTTTCGCTGCAGGAGAGCTGCTTCTCCTCTGAGACATTTAATTTTGAAGAGAGTGGAGGAATAAGTAAATGGAGCACATATTATGGAATTGAAAGCTTAATACTTTATGGAGGAAGGTTGTGCTTACAAGGTCATGAGGTCCTCACTTTCATCTCATTTCGACCCCAACACTTATTGCTTTTGCTTGTGCAATGAATATTAAGTAGGGACTCAAGAGCACACTGGTGGAGGTGTCCTCATTTTATGATAGAAGAAGTATTGATGTGAAGAAGGAAGTTATGTGTCCCACTTTTCTAAAGATTTCACCTTCCTTGAACTTCACAGTGCAAGCACAGCCATGTGTTTAAAAGAACTGTAGAGGTGGAATTAGATGAGATATTTTCACTCTTTTGTTATGTATAGTAATGCATTTATTTCCCCAAACAGGACGATGGTGAATGCAGCCTTCAATACGATCCCAGAGGGAGCTTTCTCACACCTACACCTACTGCAATTCCTGTGAGTTCTCCAAACATCAAACTTTTAATTTAGCATCTTTCTTACACCATAAATGTCATATCCAGTCCCATTACTTTATAACAGGTATTTTTTTCACACAGCTGGTACTGTAGTACTTGCAGACATCTTTTGTTTTGCAGTGACAATGACAGCACTTCAGCTTCGAGAAATGAATGGTTATTGAAGACAGTGGTGACATAGCAGTAATAAGAGTAAAGTGGCTCTGTATCAGTGTCATTGCCAATGACTGACTCCCTTCAGTTCTGCTCTGCCACACAAAGACCTGTTTATCTCCACCGATGCAATCATGAGCTTGTGTTTGTGTGTGTGTTTGACTTTGTGTGCTGGTCTGCAAATGTGAGAACATGTAAATTCTGAATATGTTTGTGTTTTTGTATTTTTTTTTTTTGGCCTGTAGATACTTTCTAATGTATTTGGATTGGGATTTGATCATTTATGTATGTGGGTCATTTACTCCTTTTCTAAAGGATCCCTCCATACACTTAGAGGCAAATGTAAAACATTAAGTATTAAAATTAAAATGTTCCAGCTTTACTTTGAAATATGCATTAGAGTGATTGTATGATCCCCTCCTTTTTACAGGCTCTTAAACTCCAACACATTCACTATGATTGCTGATGATGCCTTCGCTGGTCTGTCACACCTGCAGTACTTGTGAGTGTCTCATTTTGTGTGGTTAAATACAGGCTGATGAATCTTGTTGCATTGCAGTTTTCATGTGGAATTCAATAATAATAATGATGATAATAATAATAATAATAAAAATAATAATAATAAAGTACTTATTTTTTTCCTCAAGGAGCAAAGGTTGTTTTGACGTGTTTTCTCTTTAATTTATTTCTTACATTTGTGAAGCATTACTTACAGCATGTGTAGGCGGGTTTATTTCCCTGTGAAGTGAAAAATTCACTTACTTATCTAAGGCTAGATTGGGCCAAGAGATTTCAGGGTTGGACTCTGCAATATGGCAAAGAAAGCCACAAGTAAAACTGAAAATAAATCCTCCTACGACTGAAAGTCTGCTGCCTCTGTAGTGTGATAAAGCTGAATATGCCATTTTCTGAATTGATGGGCCTTAGAAAGTAGTTAGCTGATGGCCTGGAGTGTGCAGCTCTCAGCGATGGCCATGCCTCAAGCTCCTCGCCATGTGGCTCTGGCTGCAGCCCAGCCATCGGACCTCTGCATCACTGCCATGACCAACACTACCTGCTGTGAATGCTAATAAGGACATCATTTCATACGCAGCCAGCTCCAGAGAGACTGCACATGCTGTATGCCTTCTTCTGTCAATAGACAAAACAAAGACAAGCCTGGATCGAATGATGCTGACACGCAGACCTTTGCAGTCTGGCTCTGGTCAGCATCTCATTTTTATAACAGTAATTGCAACTATGGAAGCAGTGCAGTTACTATAAAATGGAAATATTATCATAGAATGCAAATATTTGTCCTTCATTCATTTCCACCATAACCCTGCCCTTCAACCAACATTTTAAGTTTTTGTGCTGCAAAAACCAAAATGTTTACTAATGTAATTACTGTTGCTTATTATGGACTTCACTCCTACATATGTAATGCCAGCTACATTTCTGAGTTTGGTTTGTTCTTTTCTCAGGTTCATTGAAAATAATGACATCCAGGCTCTCTCAAAGTACACCTTCAGAGGACTGAAATCCTTGACACATCTGTGAGTAACTGTTAACCTCATAAACATAAAATAATGAAGCTTGTATGATGCTAAGTGTCGCAGTGCTGTTACTGTGCAGCTAAAATAGATAAAAAATTATGGGATAGTCAAGTGAAAGACTCAGGTTTATCATTGTTATGGCTGACAAATTAACAAATTACATTTTATTACAAATGCTGCCGACTGGAAATAATAAAAAAAAAAAGGCTTAAAATAAAGAGGGGCAGAGGAGACAGATTATTTAGGAATTACAAGCTGTTCTTTCTTGTGAATATTTTCAGATCTCTCTCAAACAATAACCTGCAACAGCTGCCTAGAGATCTCTTCAAACATCTAGACATCCTCACGGATTTGTAAGTACACCTACTCTGAAATCACAAGTGTGTTTACCTCCCTGGCGGTCTGACCCTACAATCTGTGACTGAAAAACAGTGGTTTGGTTTCCCTGAGGGCTCAGTGGAATACCACACTCCTCTGTAAAGACTGTTTTATTGGAGTGTGTGATTGTACCTGAAACTTCTTTTGTCTAGTTTCCATTCTGTAGTGACTGTGTTCTGTACATTAGCTCTGGACATCAAAAATGTTTTGTTTCTATGCCTGTTACTCAGAGATTTACGTGGGAATTCCTTCCACTGTGACTGTAAAATTAAGTGGCTTGTAGACTGGATGGAGAAAACCAATACTTCTGTTCCTGCAATCTACTGCGCCAGCCCCTTTGAGTTCCAGGGACGCAGAGTTCATGATCTCACACCACGAGATTTCAACTGCATCAGTGCAGGTGGAACCTTCAGCCTTGTCTTGTTGCAAACAACGTCAGTGTGGGAAAAATGACTTCTGAACTCTGTCAGTTGTTTCTCTACTTGTAGATTTTGCTGTTTATGAAACCTTCCCCTTCCATTCTGTATCTGCGGAGTCCTATGAGTTCAATGGAGATCAGTTTGTGGCCTTTGCTCAGCCTGATTCTGGGTTCTGCACCTTGTACATATGGGATCATGTAGAGATGCTCTTCAGGAAGTTTCATAATATCACATGTAAGTACTTGAAGCATCTAAAAACGTCACCATACAATACTAAAACAATATGCCATAATTGCCTTTTTATTCTTTCTGTTTGTCTTGCAGCTCGTTCTGCCGTCTACTGCAAACCAGTGGTGATAAACAACACTCTATATATGGTTGTGGCTCAGCTCTTTGGTGGATCTCATATCTACAAGTGAGGCTTTAACTTTGCATTTGAGTTCTCCATTGGTAGAATGTAGCAAAGTTTCCTCAAATGTTGAGGTTTAATATATTTCACTTGCACGTTTCCCTTTCATGCTGCTTTACACTGATACTCCACTACATCTCAAAATCTTCTAATGTTATTTTATTTATAATTTTCCTCCTGTCCTGTCCAGTGAAAACAACATATCTCTAAATGTGTTTTTGTTGTATTGTTGCCTTTATGGTTTAAGAAATTTCTTCTACTTCTAAAGATAAAAAACCCAAAACCTTTAATGGGGTTCTATGTAGTTCTAAGATGCTAAACTTTCAACAGCACAGAGATGTTGTGTACCAGAACACACTTAGAACTACCAAAACTACAAACAAATCAATTCAATGTATCCACAGAATGTATCACTCATTGAATAAAACATAAAGCTCATTGCTTGCACACATTTGAATTATAGTATCATCAGGTTTTCTTCTTCACACTAACACCCGTAGGCAGTTACTTTGACAACCACTGTCTCAAATAATTGTCATGTCTTGTGTCACCTGATAATTTACATTACAGCTCTGTTAGCTTAGCTCTCTTTTTAGACCAAAAACAGCCACAGTAAAACCACAAACCACCTCAGTTTTCTGTACACCTTGTGTTGTCAGCAGCTGGACTAAAGATCTGTGTGGAATAATCTACACAAGGTCAGAACTGTCACAGTTTTGTCTGAACTGTGGATCAACAAACTTAGCAAAGATAATAACATCACATAATAACTTTATGCCTTAACTAGAAAAGCACTCAGAGAGCGCAGGCCTCCGCCAAGACAGATCCGTCTCCCCCTCCGATCACCACCAAAATGTAATCATTTCCTGAAAATTTCATCAAAATCCTTCCATAACTTTTTGAGTTATCTTGCAAGCAAACAAACAAACAAACAAACAAACAAACAAACAAACAAACAAACAAACAAACAAACAAACAAACCCCTATGAAAACATAACCTCCTTGGCAGAGGTAATAAGCCTTGTAAACAAACTCACCCACGTACAAGAAACACTGCGATTTCAGCATCAAATCACTGTCTGATGTTTTGGTCAAAGACCTCGTGGTGTTAGTTTTCTTCACCATGGAAGACTGGAAGAGTGACTCACTACTCCCTCTAGTGGTCACATTAATCTCCTGGTCCATTGGTGTGAATTCAATATTCAGTTCCTTTCTCTGCAGTAAATACAGTGATGACTTAAGCATAATTTCAGATCTTTTTTCTAAATTCTAAGATAAAAATTTTAGATAATTTAAAAACATATATTTTTAGTAGAAATACTACATACAACCCCTTTAATACAGAAGTGATAATAATAGTAGTAATACATTGACAGGCACCATTTTACTGCACAAAAGCATTGTTTTCTTTCCATGCTTGAAGTAAAATTCTACTTATGTAAAAGATATGAATACTTTTTCCACCACAGAATGTCTTAGCCACAGTAGAGATTATGCTAGGACCACTAATAAGGCTTTTTATGATTTCAGGTGGGAAGAAGACCCTCAACGCTTTGTAAAGATCCAAGACATTGACACCACTCGTGTGAGGAAGCCCAACTTTGTGGAGACCTTCCAGTTGGATGGAGAGTGGTACTTTGTGGTAGCTGACAGTTCCAAGGCTGGCTCCACCAGCATCTATCGGTGGAACAGCAATGGTTTCTACTCACACCAATCCCTCCATCCTTGGCACCGGGATACCCATGTGGAGTTTCTGGATGTGGGGGGGAAGCCTCACCTCATCTTGTCCAGTGCCTCACAACCTCCGGTGGTTTACCAGTGGAACCGCAACCAGAAGCAGTTTGCGTTCCACTCCCTGATCACAGAGTTAGCCGATGTGCAGATGGTAAAGCACTTCTGGGTCAGAAGAGTTCTGTACCTTTGCCTGACACGCTTCATTGGTGACTCCAAGATCCTCCGCTGGGAAGGGCAGCGTTTTGTGGAGATCCAGACTCTTCCCTCTCGGGGCTCAATGGCCGTGTATCCTTTCACAGTTGGCCTCCGCCAGTACCTCATCCTTGGAAGTGATTTCTCCTTCTCCAGAGTATATTTGTGGGATGACCTCACACAGCGCTTTAAGCCATTCCAGGAGCTCAACATGAGAGCTCCGCGGGCATTCAGCTTAGTATCTGTCGACAACAAGGACATTCTGCTGGCTGCCAGCTTCAAAGGCAACACCCTGGCTTACCAGCACCTGGTGGTGGATCTCAGTGCCAAGTAGACATGTTACTGTCAAAGAGAAGAGACGTGTGTCTGAATATACAGTATATGAACATGTGCCAAATAAATGAAAAACTGCGTAATGTTGAAGCCATGTAACTAAAGGTTTGCTATTTTACCTGACATTTTAAGCGAGGCAAATAATTCAATGAATGTTTGATCTATTTTTATGCACTATCCTTTAACATCTGACGTAAATCTTTTAACACAGCATCAGTAACATGCCAGTGTAAGTGCCATGTCACCGCAGCATCTCTGCTTCGTTTCATCCTTATACATGGTTTTTTGGGATTATGATGTTGTATTATGTACCTAACTAATGTGAAAATGATGTGCATGTACATCTACTGGATTATTAACAAATAAGACTGAATGCTATGGAGGTTTTCCTAAATTTCATGTATCTGTGAAGATTTCTGCATGAAATTGTGAAAATGATTTGAACTGTGTAAAACAAGCAATACGTATCACTGCAGTACCTTACATCCTGATTATGTTTTTGTTAATATATGGTGCCTGTTTTGGATATGTAGTTTGTTCTCAAATGATGAAATAATTAATTTAAGAACCAGCCTGTCACCTGACACCTCCCTAGAAAATGTAAACTAACTTAATTGCTGTTAATTTTATTGAGAATTTATGTCTGCAAACATTGTATTTTTAATATATACAGCCTGCATATTTAGTACCCAAAGTCTAAACCTTGGACATACAAGGATATTTTGGAGGTAAAAAGAATGGATTACAGAACTTGAGACAAAATCAAACATGTTATTTATGGTTATAAGAGAGTTTAATGCTATTTTATGTTTTTTAATGTAAAGTCATACACTGTGTTTAATGTTTTGCTGTGTATATTTGCACTTGGGTAAGCAGGAAGCATACAATTAAATCCTGCTTTTGGCCCCTAAAAGGTTTATGTCGTCAATTGCTCAGTGACGCCCCAAAAGTGGACTTTTGCAGTTATTTTAGAGGTTCTTTTAAACTGCAGCAGGTTATAAGAACATCCGAAATTACTGCCAGTCATGTTATGAATTTGGTACACTCTAGTCTTTGTCGTTAAAGCTGAGTGTTGGCGTTAGAGGCTGTGGAGCTTTTGTAATAGTGGATGACAAAAATAAGAATGAAATCCCATCATTTTTAAATGTAAAAAAAAGTTTCAAGTGAACAACATACTGAACATGTTTGTTGATTTAAGAATGCATGGATCTTCAAATAAAACTGAAACTCTTTGGTGGAAAAAATCTGTACATTTACTTCAGTGTTATAGCATGTTTTATCTTCTGGATTTTCACTGTATACGCCTGTTTTTACTCAATATTACATTTATTATATAACACTGCTCTAGAACTTAAAAAAAAATACCAGTCTCAAAGATTAAAAATGCTAAATCTTACATACTTAAATAATATAAATTGGAAAACAAATGACAAAAGTGCTGGTTAGCTGATGTTTTCAACATATATGACAGGGCTGCCAAATTCTCAAAAACCCTTGGAGTGAGATTTGGTGGGTGTAACCAAAATTGTGCCACACACAGCCACACAAGACAGAGGCTTGGACATAATTGATTGGAGTGGTGTCATATTTCTTCCTGCATGTTTCTGGTGGTGGGGTGATGTGCTGAAGATAGACTATATTTAAACTACATTCAGTAAAGCACAAACATGGCCAAGGTTTGGATTCAATAGATGTGATTTCCTACATTCTGGTGGATTTTGAGGTGACCTCTGTACAATACCTAAATCCATTCAGATTCACAAAAATATAAACACTAACACACAACAAATAAAGTTCCTAAACACTTAAGGCACAAATAACAACTTACAATATGCTTTTCCCCACTATCATACAGTGCAATAGGACTAATATGCTGCAGGACTTGGACTAGGAACTGTGTAATATTCCCTGTGTGCTGCAGGACACAACCACCATGACTGATCTGTTTGTCTGTTGGACCCAGGTCAGTCTAAGACCTGGTCCTAATAGTGTCAGTTGTCCTACATCGCACTGATGCACCTTTCGTATCACAACCCCTTGTGTCAGACCCCTATGTATTTCATTCTCACTATACATGGTCCCTGCTGTACATAGCTGCTCATGACAATAAAGATGATGTTTTCTATTATTTCGCATTTACATTCTGAAATTTTTCACAGATATTTATTTCCTTTCTTGTTTCTTGAGTTTCAGTGAAACTTCTGTTGAAGTTATACCACAAGCTAAATATAAATATAAATAACCTCTTGGAAAAACTGTCTTAAGCTTTATAGTTTGGTTGCTTACACAAATGAGTCAAGTTTTCTGTTTTGTAAAACCATCAGTAATGAAATAGAACTCAACTATCATATATAACGAATATAACTATTGCGTATTCCTTAGCCATGTTTGTGCTTTACTGAATGTAGCTTAGGTATTGTCTATCTTCAGCAAGCTGGACCACCACCAGAAACATGCAGGGGGAAACATGACACCAATCAGTTATGTCCAAGCCACCATCTTGTGCGGCAGAATTTTGGTCACACCCACCAAATCTCACTCCAAGGATTTTTGAGAAGTTGGCAGCCCTGAGTTTGATTGACAGCTAATTGACCATTTCATCTGGAGGTGTGTGTGTGTGTGTGGGTGTGTGTGTGTGTGTGTGTGTGTGAGTGTGTGTGGGGGGGTGTTAGGACACTTTGTGTTGTTATTTATTCTGAACTTGGTGGGTGTTATCCTAGTAATTTCTCTGCATGAAAAATGCAAGGTGTGGCGTGTGAGTGTGTGAACGGGTTGAAATGCAGGTGTCTCACACCCAGTGCGTGAGATGTGAGAGCCCTGATATAATATAGTGTTACACATTGGTTTGTGTACATTTATACAATAGATTTATAAATCTTCCACTAGGAAGAACCTGGAAAATGAATGTATTGTAATGTGCAGACAGTGTTTTAAAGTAGATCTGGTAGCTGAGACAAATATTCCTCTTGAGTTAAACCCATTCTCTCTGTATCTGGGAAAGTACAGCTTATCATTTTTGACCTTCCTTTTCTTTATTAGTGATTCATACTTGGTAAAGATTTACTACTTTAATTCTTGAGGCATTTTACTTGTAGACCAGTTTATTTCACTTTTTGCTTAACTTAATATTCTACATAAAATATGTAATATATATGAAGACCAAAACATGATGCATCCTTATGACTTAAATAACCCAGATTTACCTTATGTAAAACACTTAAAAACATTTTTTGTCTAGTCATGCTACTATAAAAATCTGCAAAATATACGTTTATGTTGCAACAGTGTTAGACGCTTTTAAAGCTGCTCTGAAACCTGCTGTTTTTCTACACAAACTCTATAAAATGAATGTATGTGGGTTGCGTCTTGCTTTTTTACCTGTCATTGATGGTACAGGAGTAAAACGTATGCACGCACATGCGCACAAAAGAAGCAAACATATTATTAGCAAAGTTTTTTTGGTACATTTGCTTTGATTACTTGCGTGTCTGCGACGGTGGAGTTAACGTGTGATGACACTCGAACAGTTAGCTCCGCCTTTCCGCTCGGTTCCGAACATAAAAACACGCGCTTACTATGTGTTGTTGACATGTGATATGTTAACGCTTACTAGCTCATGTTAGCCACATTTTAATGCATCATGGTGAAATGAGGGTTTGCTCTGGAAAGGTGGCAATGACACGTAGCCCACATCTTAGATTTTTTCTTCAACAGAGAATATTTTAGTGCTATTTATTGCTAGCGTTAAGCCGTGTTATTTGTTTCAGATGAGAGTGTGAGCTGCTGGTACATGTTAGCTAACCGCCCGGACTAGCTAAGCTAACTGCCTCCTGCCTGGCACAGCGACTCAAAAAACAGGTCCACTTTAAAGTTTAGAGTTTTACAGATGCCTAATTCCACTAGAATGACTCCGCCACCTGAGTGGGATGACGATGAGAGGATGAATTTTCTGTTCTCGGACTTCAAGGAGAACCGAGATGTCAACACGACAGACTGGGACAGTAAGATGGACTTCTGGAGCGGTCTGATCCTCCAGACCTGCAGGGACCGAGGCTCTGTGTGTGTCAACCTGCAGGACCTGAACAGAACCTTCAGGAGGAAAGAGAAGTCACCGCTGGGCTTGGGGACTGTCCTCCAGTCCATGGCCAGGTAAGTGTCTGCTCTGTTTTCTCTTGACTGTGTTCTCCGAGTCAGTGTTTGTGATGTAATGTCACTTGTACCAGATGTGGGAAGATCCAGAGGGAGTCAGAGTTTGCTGCCAATGTGGACTGTGGCTGGTTGTCCTGGGGTGTTGGCCTGTTGCTGGTAAAACCACTTAAATGGACCTTCTCCACTCTTCTGGGTAGCAGCCGTGTGCCTTTGGGGGAGTCATTCGTTGTTCTTGAACTGGTTAAGGTTTGTGAAACATTACCGCTACCCTTTGTGTTTCTACGTTTGAGACTTCTACAATATGATTCCTCTTAGTTTAAAGTATACATTTTACTAGAGTGGCGAATTGACATCCACATTAGCACTTTTACTGGTATAAATTGTATTATACAATAGCTATAACTTTATTTCTTTTCCTTTCTATTCTTTCAGGTTCTTTTTTGATACAATAATGTACTCTGACCTCTATGGTTCTGCTATCAATAACTCCCATTATATATACCTATTGTCATCATCTTTGTTACTAGTCATAATTTTATTTATTTATTTATTTGACCGGGACAATACAGTCAAACATAGTTACAAGTTTGCAGCTGATGTGATGCATATAGAGTTTATAGCTCATGCTAATTCTCAACTCCAGTCCCTGGTTGGGCTCTTGCACAACATTGCAGTACAAGTATAAAATATGCATAATTTAAAACGATCATACCATACATAAAAATATAATGTATATAAAATGTACATCATTTAAAACAATTATACCGTACAATTCGATAATCCAGTGTTGCATTTATTTATGAGGCATTTAAGTTTAGATGATGTATCTTGCATGTATCCCTCAGCAGATATCCACTAAACCCTCATGGTATAGTGGGTCTGTTATTGCATAAATCTAATTGTACATATCTGACGATTTTATTTGTCAGAGTAGGTTTTAGATATTCCAGATTTCATTGTGGAAATTATATCTAGTAGAATATCTAGATATTCAAATTATGAGTTTTATTAACTCATTCATGCTAAATTAATATTAAGGTATTTAGGTAAATAAAGATCAGCTGTGTATATGTTTCTCCAGGAGAAAGCAGCACAGTTACTCGGGGCATATCGAAGCAGTGAATTTGCAAGCCGCTCCATCTTGTCATTTCAAGAACTCCGTGGCCTCTCCTCAGGTGTGTGTGTTGATGAGAGCACCATGTGCATGGCGCTGCTGCAGCTGCAGAGGGACAAACAAGTTATGGTTTCATTATACGAAGGTGAAAAGGTAAGTCTGCTTGAATAGTTTTCCACAAGAATTTCATTCAAGTCAGTTGAAGTTTTTTAGGCCAGTATTCAGGTGAAAACTTTGTCAGAGTTCTACATTTTCTGAGTTGTCATGTTTAATCTATTTTTACATGTCCTCTTCTCAGATTGTTAAATTTTGTCAGACGGGGCAGGATCGTGTGTCTCCGGTCAATGATGTGGACATTGGCATCTATCAGCTGCAGCGCAGTGAGAAGCTGCTTGGAGAGAGAGTGGAGAAACTGAGTCTTGAGGCCAACAAGTACATCAACTTGATTGTTTAGTTCATAATGAAAATGAGTTGAATTAACTTCATGATATAATGTTTTTTGTCAGGTTACATTGTCCCTGTAGTGAAATTTACAGAATGAAGTGTTCCATTCTACAGTCTGTATTATTCAGACCATATTATTATTATTCAGGCATTGCACCCTAATGGCTTGATGAGTTAGATTGATATGTGATAAGTGCTTTGCTTTATCTCTGTGCAGATGCAAAGAGGAAGCAAGGGTTCTTCTTCGAGAAGGGAAGAAATCTCAGGTTACTGCAAAGTCTAAGTGTTGATTTCCATTTTATCACAAGCACCTGTGTATTCCACAGCAGTTTGTTCATTTGTTTTTATTCACTCTTTATTTCACAGGCATTGAGATGTTTGAGAGGCCGTAAGAGGGTTGAAAAGAGGGCAGACAACTTGTTTGCCAAACTGGAGTCTATCAGAGGAATCCTGGACCGAATAGCGCAGTCGCAGACTGATAAGATGGTAAGAAAGCAAATAAGCTTTCACAGTGTGACATGATAATATACTGTATAGTTATATATTATAATGTTATAGAATTTATTAATTTTTTTTTTAAATAATCCTGAAGATGGAACAACACCGATCAGGATCTGTCTGTCATCATTCTGTTTCTAAACCATTACTGGAAAAGGATTTTAGATTTTTCCACCAAACCTGCAATTTACACTGAGCAAAAATATAAATGCACCATGTAACACTTTAAATTTTAATAGCATTAGGTGTTGTACAATATATTAAATCACACAATTTATTTTGTTGATCAATGTGGTACAGATTACTATCCATTAGAACACGATGGTGGCGTCTGTCATTCAGGAACATTCATGTGGACACAGTGGGGGCTGGCTGAAAGAAATCACAATTCGATATCTTGTGTGTCCACCATTGGCTTCCTGTAGAGCAACACATTGTCTTCTCATCGAGTTGACAGTATTGTCAATTGTGGCCTGTGGAATGTTCTTCCACTTCTCTTTGAGGGCTACACAGCGCTATGGGATGTTATCCGTAACCATTCCCGCATGATTTGAGACATCCGTAGCATGGTGACATCTGAGGAAATGTGACATTTTGAAATGTCCTTTTAGTATAAGGAGTGTCTGAATACTGTTAACACTGTTTGAGCAGCGTCTGGACATGCCACAGCTGTGTTCATGGTAGAATCACTGGATCACTGAGCAAGAGCTCACTCGCAGAGATGGACACAAAGTTTGTTTACAAATCAAGAGAATTAACCATGTTTTACAATTAGACATCATGAGCTCATTTTGGGCCGCACATCTCATGTTATACAAATATTGTACATGGTGTGTTTTATATTTTTGCGAAGTGTTTTAGTTATGCTTTGGAAAGGTTCTTTTTTTGATTTAAAAACATGTCAACCACATGGGGGCGCTAGAAAAAACTCAGTCCTTTTTATTCCAGAGTATAACTGGAAAACCATACAGTATTTTTCTACTGTAGTTGCGATAATTTATCAGATCTGTCTTGGTGTGGGTTTGTTTTCTCTTCTGTTTCTTGTCCATCCTTCTTGTGTATATAAATATGTATATCATTGACTGATTCAATGCCATTGTCTGATATAAATTCAAAATGACCTCAGAAATTGCATTTAGTTTTATTCAATTTGCACAAATTGCGCCATATTGCAGTATTTTGTGGATATGAAATCGTCATCACTGGATATAAGATTTTGTTCCTAACACATAGTCTGAGCTTCAGCTCTTATGTCTGTAACCATGGTTGCTGTCAGTGGTGTGTGTGTATGTAATGAATGTATTGGATCGTCTGCAGGTTATGCAAGCGTATCAGGCTGGTGTGGCTGCTCTGCGACTCTCTCTCAAGGACGTGACTGTGGAACGTGCCGAGAGCCTTGTGGATCAAATCCAGGAGGTAGATAGTTATTTAACAATATATATTCATTTTTTATACATATATATATATATATGTATATGTATGCATGTATGTATGTGTGTGTGTACCAAATTTGTCATTTTCCTTTATATTTCACTTGTGTTTTTTTTTCTTTCTCTTGCACTGGTGTGTTGTATATTGCTGCTGTCAACTGTGCAATTTCCCCATGGTGGGATCAGTAAAGTCTTATCTTATCTTATCTTATCTTATCTTATCTTATCTTATTATGTGAATCATAGACTAAAAGTGTTTTTTCCCATCATTTTCCAGTTGTGTGACACTCAAGATGAGGTGAACCAGACACTTTCCAGTGGTGTAACTGGTGCAGGTATGTCACTCTTTAGTGTTTTATCTTGAATATTTTGTTCTTTTGTGTATCATGAAGTTCTAAATTTATTTCACACTGGTGCAGATGAAGACATGGATGAGCTGGAGGAAGAGCTAAAGTCTTTGTTGGAGGAGTCACAGACTGATATCAGCTCAGGTTTACCCGAAGTTCCATCAAAGCCACTTCGTCCCTCTGGAGAGCATAGCCTCATGGGTAACGACCTGCTCAGCTCTCTGCCCACTGTGCCTCAAAGCAACATGAACATCACCACTGAGCAGCTGGAGCAAGAACTGAACCAGTTAACCCTCACTGATTCAGGTTTGTTCACTGCTTCCTCATTTATTTATGTGTACATGGATGTAATAGTAAGTAATGATTAATATATGGTCACTTCTGTTTCTAGGCCTTCAACATAAGAAAATAACTTCGCCAGCCAAAAGATTAGAACCTGCACAATGACCGCCCAAACAAAACACAGTTCAAAGGTCTGCATCAGTATATCAGCATAAACTGTTTTACATTTCTGGAAACCATTTTCAGGAAATAAAAAAGTATAAGTAAACATTCATGAACAGCAGAGTTGAAACATACATAAAAACATATTAGAAAGTAGTAATTTAGAAATTACTCAGCTGTTATTGGGATGTTTGACTCAGTGTTAAGATAATAAAAACAAGGCAGTTTTCAATAGATTAAATATGATTGTGCTTTTATTGTGGAGGCATGCCAAAAAGCATTTTTAGTTTTTCACACTTTCATCCTTTCCTTAAGCTTTGAGACGCTGAGGTGAATAAATCAAAAGTGGGTATTTTAACTCTTTAAAATATGCTCCTTGGTATGCCATCACAAGAAATGCTTTAACTTCGTGGTAACTAAGAGGAAAGACAGAACCACTGTGTTTGTCTCTTATAGTCTGTTTTGTTGACGTTTGTAATGTCATTTGTTGTGAGTCCAGTAAAGTGTAATAAGTGGCCTTCTGAATTGTAAATACAAAGCTAAAGGAAACAGAATATTATGCCAAATGATTTATTACAACCACTATATTAAGTCTCACTGGACCTTACCTGTGTGGATGGAGAAGCCTATCTTAAGTGAGTTTAACCAAATGTTTCTCAAAATAAAATTTATTTTAATCATTTGTATCTTGTGATATTTTCTTGCGAGATGAATCAATGTAGTGGGGATGGAGCTGAGGAGCAGCTGCTGTCGTTCCTTGTTTACTTGCAATATTTTGATAAATAAGTAATAATTTATATCAACAATATATGTGTATGCTGTTAAATAAAAAGTGAACTAATTACATGTGTCTTGGAACATAGTTGATGGAGATTAACATTTTTACCCCAAACTGCCACTGGAAACTTGAGCTAAACACAGTAAAGCTAGCTCTAAACAGTTAAAATCTGGGATATTCCACCTTTACTTGGAGGTTCAGGCAGTCTTTTTATGCCAAAGGAAAAAAACTGGCTATAGAAATATATTTTACTATGTGGAGATCCAAATCTGTAAAAAAAAAAAAAAAAAAAAGTTACGGTGCAGTTGTGAAACAGTTCATGTTCAACTTTGATAGACTAATCTGGAAGACAAGAATCAAAACGGTATTCTAAATGTATTTGTTGATCTGACCACTTAAATCTTCACTGAACTTGTAGTTTTTATATTGAATCAAAGTAACCACTAAGATAAAGTTCATCCAGCTCTTGTTTTCCCCTTCTAACTTAACTTTTACTTCTTGGCATATCATTTTTGAGGTGATCTCTGTGAGTGGTTTACGGGTATACAGTCGGAGGGGGACACCTAGTGGCTCTTTGGTTGAACTACATACACAGGTTTATGATCTAACCACGTTTCCAAACCATGCTTTGGACGAACGATCTCTAATGTAGAACTTATTTAGTACATTTAAAAAAACAAAACAAAACTCATTAGTTCACAAAGTGAAATTGTTTGACATGTTCATGATCGCTCAACATTGTTTACCCATTTGTTTCTGTAAGAACAAAGTCACCAAATCAAAAGGCATTGCTTTATTGTAATGATTTATATACTTGAAGGAACAGTGATGTTTCTGTGAAAAGCAGGTTATTTAGTGGTTATAATTACCATGTCGGTGGGGTAATGTTTACTTTCAACATTTGAAGTGTTCTTCCGTCTTCTATATTAAACAATAAATTAAAAAATCATTACAAATGTACAGGCTTTATAAATTACAGTTAATAATATCACAAAGTCCTATTACAGTGTTTCAAAAATGCCCTGGTATCACAAATGCCTTCAGTCAACATTGTTTAAGCCAAATCTCAATTCTTTCAATGGTCATGACGTTCTGAAACACACAGTCTCTTACACACATGCACATTTTCATCCTCTTACCATCAGTTCCTACTGCATTAAACAACCAAAAAATTCCAATTGCACATTAGGCGACTCATGCCTTTAACATATTTATACTGATATCACAAAAAAGAAAGTCATTTGGGGAATAGTAGTTTAATCATTTCAATTCTATCCTAAGCAGCTGCAGACATCTTGATATATGGTTGGTTTATACGTAGTTTGTTGAGATGCCCAGACTGAGAAGATGGAGCAGACAAAGATACGTAGAGTTAACTATTAGCCTTAACTATGCTACACAGTTTGAGCATGGTTGAGCTGACTGAGTAGGCACTGATGCAGATATTTGGCTGAGAATTTGTGTTATGCACCACATTGGACAGAATGAAGTGAAAGCCTAAGCAAAAAGGTCAAGATGTGTATGATACAAGATCTCAGTGGGTGGTAAATTAGAAACATTTGGCATGCTTTTGAGTAGTCATTTTCTACCGTACATTAAGAAAAACAAAAGTCTCTGAAGTATACCATAAACAAAATGATATGGATTTTTTTTTTAATCATTGCAGTGTTGCGTAAAAAGCAGGCTACACAGTGGGTCAGGCTTCTTCCTGCTGCTGCAGTTAAATGTACGTGTTTAGGTATACAGTAGATGTGTGCATTTATGTGCATGTTAGCATTGCAGTTTTAAACTGTCCTGTCAACTCCTGAGCGCTTCCGCACAACCTTCTCCTCGTTGACCTGGTCCACTGCCAGTGTCTCCAATTCTGCTTGCGGTGGGGCGAGGGGAGGGGTACCGTGGGGGATGCGGTGTGCCACGCCCACATGAGCCCTGTGCTGACGGTCCCGGGCAGGGCTGTGTCGAGGGCTGGCTGTAGCACCGAGGGGAGAAACTGGGGGGCGCTCAGACGCAATGGGAGGGATGACAGCGGGACGTTCACGCACTAACTGAGGTTCCGGAGACTCTTTCCCAGCCTGCAGGAAAGGGGTGGGGTCAGGCATGGCGTCCACTGTTTCACGCAGAACCACCCGCCTGCCGTCCGGGCCCAGCCGGTACACTTCTGTCAACTCTGGGTGAAGAGGCTGGGAGAGGCTCTTCTTCATGCGGCGCCGTGGGGTTTCAGGCTGCCGGTCTTTGGGCGGCGGGGGCGTGGGTTTATATGAGGTGACTGGGCTGACGTTGGGGCTGGCCTCAGAGGAGCTGCCGGCCAGCAGCTTCTTCTTGGTTGCGTGAAGTTGTGAGGTAAGGTATGCGATGGTACTTGCTCTCTGTTCCAGTTCACCAGACAAAACAGCCAACTTGTGGCTCTTCATCTTGAGCTCTTCCAGGTATTTCTTTTCCCGCTCTTTTATCGTGTTTTCCAGGACAGATATCATGGCGTTCTTTTGCTCCAGGTCCCTGAGCAGTTCTGTATTCTCCTCTTCCTTCTTCTTTAACTGGGCCTCCAACTCCTCACATCTCCTTTGCAGCTCTCTGCAACGGATCTCTCCACTGTCTGCAGACACATGATATATAGTGCATGCATATTGAAAAAAACATCAACCCTAAGATATGAATAATACATACAAATGTGCATTTTAAATATGGCCAGAGACACACACACCCAGACCAGACCAATCATTAGTACATTATGCACAGGCACTGACTGGACAGTCTGTCAGCTGAGAGACAGTCTGATCCTATAGAGACTCTTCTCCAGTGGGCACCTGTCTCATATTACAGTGATGGTAGACGGCAAGGGCACTGCTCTCCCATGACCTTCATCACTGTTAGCTTAATGCTACCCTGACCCTGCTTTAACCCACTCAGTAACTATCCATACAATTATCACAGAACATCTACAAAAAAAGCTTTCAATCCAATGTTTGTGTAGTTTTCACTGATTTACTAAACTGCCTTGTAAAAAATGATGATGATGACTGTTGCTTAAGTTTCTGGCATGTGTGAGATGGGTGTTTTCGATTTTAACCCCAGTTAGAACAGCTGAGCCCTTCTGCACTAAGCAGGTTGTGCATTAGTGCTGTGACAGATAATCTCATTTCCTGCACTCCAATCTCTGTGATGTCCCACACTAACATGATAGTGTCTCTCAGTGGAGGCCCTAACAGTACTGCTCAGATCTCAAACAGACCACAGCATACTGTGAACTCATGCTTCCTGTTCTGTACATCTGTGAGCATTAAAACCCTGTAAATACATTAAAATAGAGTTGTATGCATCCCTGACTGTACTGTTCTGTGTGTTAAACCCTTATACACAGACAATATACAGACAGTGGGCAGGGGTCTGGTTCTATATTATGGTAACATGGGGGAGGGAAAGCTGACAATGTGTGGTGGGAACACTAATGAATTGCAGGGAGTTCCACAATGCAATGTTTAATGGGTGGGACTTTGTTACCAGGAGACAGTCAGAGGCCTCTACTCTCATTCCTGTCCACTGAAAAAACCTATGTCTGCACACAACATAAATTTATGGTCTCTTGCTGTGGTATTTACCTGAATTAAACCATTACCTTAAAAGTAAAATTATAAGTTGTTACCATAATGAAATATTCACCTTTTTAGTGGCATTTTAATGATCATCATGATCTTTACCAATCACCACGGATCAGTTCAAGTACCTTCATAGATACCATCTGGCTTTTTCCGAATGCATTTACTTATAGAGCTATTACGCAATAACAGTAATGTTCAACATTTTATTATATTAAATTAGATTAGATTTAATAAATAATGAAAGTATTACTAAAATTGTGCTCACATACAAGACAATGATTCTAAAATTACAGATTCACTGTAAAAATAACACTGATACCAATGTTGAAATTACTGATGTTATTTTATGTTTTTTTAATTTAGTTTTTATTTATTTCTACTTTTATGCCAAAGAAAGAAATTACTGAGTAAATTATTAAAATTAAGTTTATATGACTTTTTAAGGTCTTGGAACTTATAAACATCTGCCAGTGCCATGCAGGTAATGTTTATTTGTCCGTCATCAAGGTCACTGCTGGTATTTGGTGCTTCCCTACTGACAATCATTTGTGTTTAGTCCTGGAATGTTTTTGCAATAGCACTAGATCTATGATTCCATGGCACCTACAGAGATACTGTGATGTAAGTCTTTTTAAGAACAAGACTCAAACCAACATAAAATCAGGAGTTGTTAAATTAATAGTATATCTAAGTTATTCATTACAGTCTGTTACTTTTACTCTTCTACTTTACTACTTCTGTCATACGGTACAAGAATTACTTATAAAACCACAAACAGATGGCTCACTCCATGTCCGCCAGCTATCACATTTCAACTTGATGTCAATATTAAATCAAATAGTACCATCAATATCAGTGATGAATGGTGTGTTTGTGTGTGTATAGTGTGTGCTGAAACCACATACAGTATGATGGGGGCTTACCTGAAGGGTCAGAGCTTCTAACAGTGAGCTCATAAGTCAGGTCTGCAAAGAGAATAGAAGGTTATTTATATATATATCTGTGTCAAATGAGTTTATGACTACCAGACAACACAAGCCAACAGCCTAATTACCTAAGAGCAATGTTTGTTTGTCAGTTTTTTCCATATGGTCAACTATTGATTTAACAAGATTAGTGAGAGTGCAAAGACAGCTTTAGTGACAGGTTAGCCAAGGATACATTAAATCAGAGCTTAAGCAATGACTATCCTGTTCTTCTTTGACCATCTTTATATGCCCTACATTATGGCAGAATGTATCTATTACTGGTGGAAATGATCAATACACACTTTGCTGTGCTGCAGTACGGCTGTGCAGAGTGTATTCACTTATGCCTCAGTGCATTTCCTATATGTTATCGTATTATCTCTATAGGTTTAATAGCGGCATCAGAGCATCTTGTTGACATTTGGTCCCAAAGCCCCTTTAGGTGGTTCATTTGTCCTTGTTAGCTCTATATTATATGTCCTGATTAATTATTTCTCTACACAAACATGAAAAGAGATAACCACTTGGCATGGCGCTCACCTGTGCATTGCTGTTGTAATCTGCGGATCTCTGCATGTAGCCCCTTTAAAGTGTTTGCATGGTCCTGTTGGAGGAAGAGCAGGTTTTTCTGTGCGCTGTGCAGCTGATTCTCTAGTGTAACATTTGCTGATGCCATCGTTGATTATGTTCAGATAAACACCAAGTTTGCAACTCTAAGAGACAGATGACAGAAGAAGAGGACAGACAGATAAATATGAGGAATTAGACGATAACAAAAACAAGTTTAACGTCTTCTGACAGGCCATTACTTTTCACTCCTTTTCACATAAATATCTTTGTTTTGGGATTTGCCCCAACTTCATTCTGTTCACACACTGGCCAAGACTGTTTTACACAATTGATCAAACCAATCACGATTGAGTAAAACCATCAAGTTCCTCCATAATGAAGACCACTGGGCACTTTACTAAAAAATCAAGTTTATACCTTCTCACCCTGTTTTTCTATAAAAATAAGTGAAAGTTCTCAAGAAAAAGTCAAGACGTCTTTTATTGACTTAGATCTGGAAACTACTGAGTGCACCTGAGAGGAATACGTCTGATCTAAAAGGCAACACTGATCTGATTTGCACATATTACATTTTTAAGCCAGCCAGTGGAACTACTCTTAAACTGGCATAAACGTGAAAGTCACAAAGATGATATGTAAGAATCAGGTACGCTGCAACTGAATGCACAGTACATCATTTCTGCTGCTGTGGGTATCTCAGTCAAAGCAAAAAGACATTGTAGTTGGGAGTTAATTTACTGACAATAATTGCCACCATATGTGTTTACTTTTTATTCACACTACAGTTATATATATTAATGTTTTGTTAAAAACTGATTATTGACATTATCGACATGCTGCTGATAGGCAACCAAATTAAATGACCTAAATTTCATTAAATAAAATTATGACTTCTGAAATCTGACACTATGATATGTATCTCCAATGCATCTAATATGATGTATGTACACAACTCAACAAAAATATCTTACACAGGCTTAGTTATTTTTTAGATATTTTAACAGGGAAATGTTGTATATTATAGCTTTAATTGAGAAAAGGATTGGAAAGACATTTTTCTGATAAAAAATGTCACCAATTATTGGTCATTTGATTAAGTTACACACCTTGAAAGGAAAACCAATCTCAGTGGTAAAACATTTAAGTGGTTATGGGTGTGGCATGAAGACAGCCAGTCTTGAGCAGGCTTCTTCTTCACTTGCATCACCCCACCTCCCACCTCCTTCCTCACTCCTTAACCAGAGGTTCTTGTCTCTAGAGCCGAGCTAAAGGGGAAATAATCACTCAGCCCCAACATCTCCACCATCTGACAAGCAACAGGGGCTGGGACTTGAGAGTACATTGATCCCTGCAACACATCCTGAGTGCTGGGGAAGCTTTCCCCTGCATATGTAACTGTGCTTCAATAAAACATCAGAGAGCTTCTCACTCTTACATCATCAGCTCACTAACATGAATAATACATCCTATGACACCTTAGTGGACACACTTTCCAGTTTGGCAGTTATCTGTGTTTTTTGCAATGAAAAGAGGTGGAGAAAAGCATACAATAAACAAAACATAATGTGGTAATCACAAATACGAGCTGTGGTGTGTCATAAAGGCTGAGGAGATAATCTATTATTGATGAGTAATGTGGAGTCCTTCCGGTAAACCCTGTGCTGCAAGCATAGCTCTCATCCCAGCCCTTTCCTAGAATAGCTAAGATGGTTTTCCATTTGCAAAGATGTGACCTCAGCCAGCTTCACTATCAACAAGACTAATGTTTTAATATGGAGGCAACAGTGATACCAAAGAGAGACAATTAAGTTTCCGAGGGAAGAGTGCTAGGTAAATGCAAATGTAAAAACCTATTCTCTTAAAATACAAAAAGTCAAACTAGTGTGACGTGTCTCCCACTTATCAAAACACCCATGCTACTCTAGTCTCTAAGACACATCCCGGCATTTCTCCATAAAGAGAACATAAATAATCAATGAACTGCAGCAGGAAACATTAGCCAGTAGCTATTACCCTCAACCACAGCAAGAACTTATAAGCAGTAGTTCCCTCTTTTATCTTAACACACAAATTCTTCAGTTCCAAATATATACATGTGTTGCAACAATCAACATGGCATTCGAATCTGAAGTCCTTCAAAGTGAAATAAACAAAAACCTAAGCTTGAATTGGCTGGTTAGTGTTAGCTACGGTTATAACAGGACTGGAAGACACATATTTGCTGGGATGCTCGATAGTTTCCACGGCACTTTAAATTTCAGCACCTGCATTGCGGACAGCACCCGAAACCCACATGAACCCGCCACCCATCACAGATACCGGAGCCTCAGGACTTCACACACACGTTATGGTCAAGTTCTAGGTAGAAAGACCACTCAGGACGTGACCTTGTTTCTCATTATCAAGCCGTCTGTGGTGGTTAACAGAGAGGTGGTCGGCTTTGTTTTGTTTAGCCTAGCTCAGAGGATTAAACGGATTCAACAGGGATCACTTTCCATGATGTTTTCTCTGTTGATATACTGTAGGATTCCCTCATTGTGTGTGTGTGTGTGTGTGTGTGTGTGTGTGTGTGTGTTTGGTGCGGTCATCAGCTGTCCTTGCAGTTAATGTTATGTATGCACTGCTGCTGTCAAGGGAGGAGCTGTCCAGTTTCAACACCGCAAACAAGCTAGCTCTGATACCCCCCTATTTTCTGATGTAAGGGAGAAACGCCACACAAACCCCCCACCCTGTACGATCTCACTTATCATTGAAAACCGGCTGAAAACAAGAGAAAACGTGCTACTTGTACTATAAGACGCAGGATTTTATTATTATTATTATTATTATTTTTTTTTTTACGTGCGTGAAAATATTCTAGTAAATTCGGCAAACGTTCAATCCACATAACGTTATTTGTTGCCGGTAAAACACATGAAGAAATGACAATAAACAATACGCCTCCACCCTGTTAATGACTATGATTTTGACGAAGAAACAATGACAGTCACAGCCTTTGTAAAATGGTACAGATGGTATATAACACTATATATCAAATTTAATTGACGCTGCAATTCTACAAAAACAATGTTGAGCATTTTCATTTATACATGTGTGTGATCGTATTATTAGGATAATGTGGAAATGTCTTTCAGTGAAATAATTCCCCTGTTCAGAGGAAGTACGTATGAGGCTTTAATAATGCTAGCTTACAGTTAGCTAGCGGCTAACGAGCCTCCAACAGTTCATTAACGCCACCTTGAAGAGTGCTTACCTTCAGGCTAAAAATAGACACCGTCAAATGTCTTATAAGCGGCTATGAAATTGTCTTGCGTGAAGAAGCCACGCCGGCTAAATGCGGTCCGCCTTGTCTGACATGTCTGTCGGGGATGCTGTTAAGGGTTCGCCTCGGTAGGGCGAGAGGAGCGGAGGGCGGCTGTGTCAATTTCCGATCATCTCCCTGAGCTACTAGACAAAATAAAGCGATGCATTGTGGGTAACCGTGAGAAGCGGCTCAATCACGATCCATTAAACATTAACCTTATCCATTATTACACTCAAGGAACTCATTATGGATTCAAAGTGGCGCGGTGACAGTGTTATTATATTTAGTCTTACCTTTTTGGAAATATGTATTGTTAAGCTTTGCTGCCGGTTGTCAGCAAATTACAGTTTTCAGCAACCAGCGTCATCACCATAGCAACAGAGTATGTCACCTGTTCAGCAGTGATGCTCTCCCGCCATCTAGCGTCAACACCAGGGTTAAGTGCCATACAGTAAATCAGAAATCTTGTAAATTCTTGACGCTTAGAAGGCCCACTGCACAGGAGTATATTTATTGTTCTCTTTAATGTAAATAATGATCCAAAACGCCCAAAGTAATTGATGAAATAGTTGTCATGTGTTGATCAGCAGATGGACAGCAGAGGGGAGTGTTGCTCTTCAGTGGTAAAGCACCACTGTATACTGCAACGCTTTTTGCACAGCATTATTGCATTAATTTTATGCATAAATTCATCATTAAGAATTTAGTCTTGTCGTGTTTATTGTTTGAATTTTCTCCAAAACATCATTATTCTCATACATAATTGGCATTTTACATTTCTCTATTGTCTGCATATTATTTGGTCTTCACACTACTTGTACAGTTTTATGGCAAAAAAAAAAAAAAAGCCTGTTTTTTTTTTTTTTTAACTTTTTTTTTTTTTACCATACACTTTTTTCTTTTATTTTTTATACATATATTTATTCTATAACACACAAAAGCTAAGGGTAAACCACAGTCAAAGTCCTTGTTTGTGTGCACAAACCTGGCCAATAAAGTTGAATCTGTTTCTTCTAAAGTCTAAAAATAAATAAAAGCACAAAAAGTAGTTAGGTTTTCAGATTTTACTGAGGTGGATTTAATGAGGTTGTTTGATTGTAAGCAATAATAAGCACTTTTAATTTGATTTGTAGGGACATTTTGTATTTTTTCTACCTTTTACATTCCTGTTTATACTTTCAGTTGGTTGTTTATCTGCTTTTCTGCATTAGTTTGTGACTATGTTTGCCTTATATGACAAACCACCTGGTTAACAGTATTACCAGTGCTGTAAAAGTAGAGTTATTGTCATCATTACTATTATTATTTTGACTATTAACATCAAAGTGAGAAAATATTAACTCAAAATGATTTAAAGTAAATAAGTAAATGGGGGAAACATAGACAAAAGAGGTCTTTACTAGTAGGTGAAAAGGTATGCAGAAATCATAGAATATATTAAAACATGATATAAATCAGCTTTTGTAGCAGTTTTAAGCTTGGTAATCTTTAGTGATATCAGCACTACATCAGATTCTGAATTCCATCATCTGAGGTATGAAACTGTTGAAAACAGTAGCCTTTTCACTCTGACCCACAGTATCACCTTAAATTAGTTCTGGCAAGAGAAATTCCTAGGTGACAGAGCTACTGCGTAAAATGATACAAACCAAAAACAAAAGCATCAATTTTCATTACCAACCTAAGAAAGAAGCTCATATGTACAAAGAAAATATCCCACAAATAAAAGGAATGATTGTCCACCTCCAGAAATGTTATTCTTTGGAAGCAGCCTTTAATCTCTTCCTGGCTCTGGCATGTTTGTGATAGGGATTAAATTCTTCTTATTTCTTTATTTTTAGTGTTTCTGGCACACTTCCCGTCTGCCTGCGGAAAGCAACCCAGCAACCAGTGGAGGAGAAGGTAAGTTATGTTTGCCCCAGTATTAGTAAGGTGAAAAATAATTCCCCAACAGAGACCCCTACATGCCTGGTGATTTGTTTTACTTACACACAGCTAGAGATCCACATACATCATACATATAGTATAGTACTATAGTTGTCCAATGAAAAAAATTAACCAAATAAAACAAGTCGGATTGACTCTGGCCTCCTACTGTGACTATATCTAGCTCAACCGTTGTTTTTTTGGCCTGTGGGTGATCTGGCACTGGGTAGAATCCAGCTTAGAGATGTCCTTCCCATGAGCTGACTGCAGCCTTTCACCCACCCAGGGTATCCACAGTGGGGTCCCTTTGAACTGGAACATTTCATAAATATGCCTCTGAAATACCGCTGAGTGTAGTTAGAGACTGATATTGTACTTTCATGAATACATTGTTTTAAAGAACACAGAAATGTTACGAGTGATGTGGATGGTGTTTGACATGAGCCCATACATCATACTTAATACTGGTGGAAAAGTAATAACAGACAACTATTGTGTTTTTGTTATAGAGTGGCATCAGTTACTCACAAATGACAGAACACACACATTAATATATTTAATATTTTCTATTGTATGGTTTGCATGTTTACTGGATAGATAGACCAGGTTCTTGTCAAATTCATGAAATTGCTAATGAAATCTAAGCACATAGCAGCCTCATTCTCAAATGGCAGTATTTTACTGCCCCTGCTCTGACAGTCTGCCAGTACCAACACTTCTCAGGTTGTAATAGTTTTACAGTTATTATATTGAGGTTGGCAAAGAAAAATGCCTCTAAAACTTTGAAAACCTAATTTAATTTTCCAGCATCTTTTTTTAATATATTTGTCTGTCCAAAGAAAGTTATAATCACTGGACTGTTGAACTGAATGTGTCGTTTATGGGAAAACTTCAAAGTAAGTTTCAAACAGTGTGAAGGCAACACTATTTCATCTTTATAATGTACAGTGTCAGGCAGCATTTTGGCTTCTGTTTGACTTTAATTTGTCATTTTGAGACCTGATGATCACACATGCATATACACACACACACACACATACGCACACACGCACACACACACACACACACACACACACACACACACACACACACACACACACACACACACACACACACACACACACACAGGTACAGCTCTTCTGGAACGGCGAATAATCATGTTTTAGCCAGATGTTAAGTCTGTAACAGACATTTGAATCTTCTCTCTGTCAAACTGTAAATGGACCCAGAGACTCTAGTATTTTGATTTGCTCGGTGCCTGTGTGGTATGGAAAGTATTTGTCTCTTCAAGTCCTTACACAAAATCTACAGTATAAATGCTGGTAGCATCTGGACTTTATATGCGACTGTTAAGGAGGTTGGAATACGTGAAAGAGCACTTAAAGTAAAGGTTATTTCAACAGCAATCAGCTTCTACGGCATGGTTTTTTTACCTTTCCGATTAATTTATGAGAAATTTACTAGCTGACAAAACATAGGTGAATGCTGAGAGGAAATTATAGCCAACATGTTACATAGAGCCCACATGGAAAGCAGTGCTATGGAATCATTGCACGACCAGTGCCAAACGTCTCTGGCTTTATTCTGGTAATGAGGGTGGACTGCAGGAAACCGTGCTTTCTGTGCATTTTTTTTTTCTTGTACAGTTTTTACAGTCCGAGCAGAGCAGTGCACTCTGTGCCATATGAAGTGACACTTTAATTACTAGTGGTTAATGGACCACTGACACCACACTTTGAAGTGGCTGTACCCACACAGCAAATCTCAGCAGGAAAATTATGTGTCAAGGTATAATCCTTCCTCAGATACTTCTACTGGACACTATGTGATAAGACTCACTTGTAATTGACTAATAAATAGAAAATTTAAGGACATTTGAGCTTTGATTACTCTCTCTGAATAGAATAATATAGCTGTAGAAGCTGTAGAAATTGCAAGCACAATGTAAACTTGAATAATTTTCCAGAAAAAATACTCCCTTAATACGCAGGTTCTCTTTTTAAAGATGTTAACATGTTCTTTAAAGTCACCCTCCAATCTCACAAAATGAAAGCGAATAATGAAAATATGTTAACTGCACGACAGGTCTGTACAAACTCATGCTTGACGTTAACTTGTGAGGTTGAGTTATGAGCAAACCCTTTGTTTGTGGTGGACACACTCCTGCTGGATTATCACAGTGTGGTTACCAACTAGCAGAGAAGAAGAAGAAGCAGACATGCCTTTCCTGGATTCATAGCAGTCATAAAATCCTCCAGGCTCCTATTTCGACCACCTCAGCCATCCGCACTGCACCACCATAATCACTGCTGCAGGATAGAGATACAAAATTTCTGTTTTTCCAAGGAAATGAGAGACTGCTCATAGGTTTTCTCTGTTTTTCATAGAAATATTTTTCTTTTTATGTCTAGTCACAATAAGGATAAGGATTCTGCAAGCATCTTCATTTCATGTTGCCATGTTTATCCGTTCCCAAACCACTGCTGGAAAGAAAGGGGTCACAAAGTGGATGCTGAAAAGCAGAGATGATAGGTCTAAATGAAGACTGTTTACCAGCTACCTGTGCAGTCCTTGAACATAACATTATAAAACACTTGTTCAAGCTGTTAAAGCTCTTTTTGGTTATTTATTTTTAGGCAATGGCCACTGCCACAGTACTGTGGCACGAAATATTGGTTTGTCTATTGCCACAGAGCCAATCAAATGCTAGCATTTGTACTAGAGCCAATCATGGATACTGTTCCATGAACTCATTAGCCTCTTGTTGCCACAGTACTGTGGTGATATATGGTGTAAACTTCAGTGCATTTGTTTGTGCATTTTCCTATCACAGTACTGTGGCAATTGATGGAAGAAATGACATATTAGTGATAGTTTAGAATAGAAATTATTGTTCTAAATAATATATGTTATTTTATGGTGTTCTTTGCTCTTTGCAGTCAGTGAGGCTGGATGAGGTGGGCGGAGCTACATGTTAGATGTGCTGTGTGACTTCTCAGTTCTGTGTAAGTTCAGTGTATTGAGTGCTGTGGTCTGAATTCTGCTCAATGTACCCCTTGAAAATCTTCAGAGAGAAAAAAAAAATGCTACTTTGACTGGGAATTGATTCCCAAGTGTCTTGTGATATAGTCCAATACCTTACTAACTGAGCTAAATTTCTGTTATGCTGAATGCAGACCTATTTGCTATCTGATTGCCTTGGTACTTTTGGGGCTGTAACTTACCAGTCTAGACGCTGATTGGCTCTGTGGTAATAGACAAACCGATATTTTGTGCCACAGTACTGTGTCTATAGCCACTTCATTATTTTTATGTCCTTACACTGAAGAATCTATACATGGTGTTATTTTGCATCTGTTTTGGTGGGGGCTCCAGGATTCTAATCTTGAGAGTGACAGAAACCTGAAGCACATACTTTAACACTCCTCATTTTGTACTTCTCTGGCTGATAGAGTAATAGGGATTAGAATGAGCCTCTGTATTTCTGTTGCTGCAATATCAGAATCTGAAAAACTTTAAAACATGAAACATATAAAATAAATACAGATTAGTTATTCTTTGTGTGGTGTCATGAATTGACTTCACTCTGATTCTTGTGAAACTTCTTTACCTCTTGTTCTTCTCCAATCTAGGTACTTACACCTCAGGGTTATCAAGCACAGTGTACACACCAAAGGGTAAAATGTTGTAAAGAAACAACGGCCACCGTTTATACATCTCACATATGGATTTTAGTGCCTGTGTGATCTCCAAAGGCCTTGGGTGTGCTCCAGTCAAGCCGGGCTACTCATCCTTTAGCACAAGATTCCAAATAAAACAGATCTGCATAGCCAAGTAAAACCCACTACAGAGCTATTTTCCATCAACTGTGTGGCCAGACAAAATACAAGGAAACCATTTCAACCCTGAGCCCTTCCCACACTGAGAAACAGTAGATCAGTCAGATTGACGAAAAGGCCCTATCAACACACTGTCAAGGCCCTTCCTAAAGTTGTCCACTTCCTCTGTGGGGGTAAGAGTAAAGCTTCACCTAACCTCACTGCTGGAGAGCTGCTTCATCCCGCCCTGTTCCTGAACTGAAAACATTTACTTTTTACACGTCTTTTATTTCTTCCCACCATCTGAGTCAGAAACATTTCACACATATTGACGACATCCTGAGAGACCACACTGGATCAAGACTGCCATGACTTCCACATTCTCTTCTTGGAACTTGTGCTGTGCTCCTCTTAACACAGGTGCTGTGTTCACCTGTTGGCCTGAGTCCTCCAGCTGCTCTCTTCAGGACTGTTGTCTATTTGCCCTGTCTGCAAAGGGGACGTCTCTACTCTGTGTGGCTACAGTGGCAGGGTCCTCAGGGCCTCATGGAGGGACTCAACTTGACTATCCTCTTTCAAAGAGGACTGAAGAAGACCACAAAACACCCTAACCCAGCTGCTTGGATGGAAACCCAACACCATTTAGGCTCTGTGAGACCAGTCAGCACAGGAAAGCCATGGATTACGGCCTCTGCCACACCATCTTCAGTAACACCGCTGTCGTCCTTGGCTACCAGTCCACTCTACTACTGCGGAAAGGCTCCTACGCAACAAAAGGGGCCTACACAAGTCAAAACATTTCAACAATACAGATGGAAAGAATAGTATAATTGCAAAGAGGAAAAAGTTTAACCAGTATTCAGTTTTTGTTCTTTGTTGAATTATACTATAGTTATTGTTCCATCCACATAACCTTCCTCTTCATGAAGCTGCAGAATGTTTTTATTTTCTTCTCTACTTTTTCTTGTTAGGACACAATATAATTACTTTGACCAGCCATTCCAACTGAACCCAGTGCTGATGATTCCTCCAGTGCGTTTCTACTGTTTAGTGGCAGATGAGATTGAGTTTCATTTCAGGAAATTCTTTCCATGCTGTATTTTCATTCAGGCAAGGGCACAGCTCGGCTTGAAACTATATGACAGGCCTACTCTAGTGCCCCAGAGTGTGCAAAGAAAAGAGCCTTTATCTACCACTCACTCAAAGTCCATGCAATGAATGACACTGTGCCAAAAGCTCTTAGAGTTTATATTATTCAAAAAGACCCTCAACAATGAACAGTTTGAATGAAGGTTGGATCTAGTGCTCAAGTGACCAAATATATGCCATTCCTTTTATAAAGCAAAAGCATTCTAGTTCATATTTTATGCATGTTCAGTTCAATTAAACAGCTATAATTTGAAGTCTTCCATGTGAAAGATTCATTGTTCCATGCAGGCTATAATTTTAAAATACCATTTTGTTTCCTGAAGCAATGTCAGATATAAACACACCTTGACATAAATCACTCATGACTGTGTTGTTTTTCATTCCTGGTGGAGTGGAGCTGTTAATGAATCAAGGGTTTGGCAACCTCCTGAGCTTCCTGGATTTGATAGCAGTGCATCTGCAACATTAGATGACACGGTGTTCTGACATGCATCCCTAAATACCCTGCAGTAATGTAATGCAACGCATGCATTTACCTGACTTTGGTGCAAAATCATTCTGAAATTCATGAGTTTAAAACGGTCATGCTGACAAACACAGTGCAAGGACAACAAAATATGCCATATGGTGTGATGCAACAGTGCAATGCAAACAATACGTATCACTCCACAAAGGGATAAATCTGTAGCATTCCACTGCCTGCCACTGAATGTGTACTGGTGTTGAGTGTATGATGAAGGAAATTCTATTGACAAGTGTGACATGCATGAAATAAATTACTCAAACTTGATGGAGGGAAAAATTGGAATTGCGGGTTGTGTGAACTAAGCTGCTGTCTGTGCTGTCGACTCTGCCTCACTGCTGAGAGAGCAGCTGGTGAGCCGTCAGGGTGAAGTACACAGGGCAGGAGCAACAACAACCTGCCATCGTGTTTCTGCTCCAAAAATGGTAATTACTTTCTAAAGGGAACAAAGGACACAAGGTTAGACCCAAACCCTCCCAAAAAATCCCACATACAAAATAGTTTATCTGACGACCTTTAACTTCGATCACAGCACACATTCACTGTGTCAATAAATATCACAACATTCATTTCCATCCTGAGGTCTGATAGTGATGATGGGAGAGTTGGACCACTGGGGAAAGGCCTTCTTGCAAAAATTCTTAATGGGGTTCAGTGTTGGCCAAGCCATGTGTGAAAATGATGTCTCATGCTCCCTGAACCACTCTTTCACATGTTGATGGCATTGTCCAATCTCTATGACCACAAGCAAATAAATAGCTGTTTAAGAAATGAGAAGCTACTCACTATATCAGTTAGGGTTCAATAACTTGTTTGCAGCTGAAACATATAAATCAGTTTAGTAATTCAATGGAAGTCTCTTTATTTTGTTTGTTAACTCCAGGTGAGCTTTATTGGTCGGGCTGTGCATTTAAAAAATGTAATGTTTGTCAGTTTGTCTCCTTGTGTTTTTGCTCTATGATGAAATGTTAAAGTGGAAACACTTGATTCCAACATAGTACCTTTGTCATTTTTGTCACATACAGGGACTGTAATGTTGAAAATTACCTATTTCACAAACACTGACATATTTACAGTAATGCTGATTAAAGCTCATTGTCCCTGATAAAACAAACAAATAAATTATTATTACCAAAAGTGCTGCACTAATTCTCATGAAACTTGGTGGAAGGATTCAGCATGAGTCAGTATTGATCCATCAGAAAGTCGTGCAGGCAGGCAACGTTCTTCACATTAATAACTGTAAACCAGTGGCCAAAATTTACAAAATGGTTAAAAAAAAAAAAAAGTATTTAAGTAAAACTGTAGACTATGAAATAAACAATGAAATTCAGAGTCTTTCATTTACTTCTGGAGGAGCAACAATTCTTGGAAAATATATTTAGACCTATAGGAAAAAATAGTACAATGTGAAGGGATCAAATATTGGCACAAATAGAGGCAATCAGCAGTTTTTAGAGAGGAACTATTTGCTTTAGCTTCCAAGCGTCTGTGAGTTGCAGGTGAGACACACAGTGAGAGCTCAGATGATACCCAGCTCTGAGGCCAACAGAGAAGCGGTGTGTTTGTGCACATTCCTGGAAGCCACAGCTCCTGTTGGCAGGTTGTTCTCCTGCTCCATGTGTTTATGTCTTGGGTTTCTCTCCTTCTCCCTCCCTCTCAAAATATTTTCTAATGCCACTGAAGAATGTTCTAATGTTGTTGAAGCAGTGGAGCGGCCGTATCCAATGAGCAGGTTAGTTGTGCTTTTTCTTTCAACTAAAACTTTATGAAGAGGCTGTTCTGAGCCAAACCTCCTCCTCATCTTCCTAATACTCTGCTTACAATGTCCAAATCTTCACAGGGGGATTCGCTGTATTTGCCTTAGCAACACCCTGTGTACGAGGTAATCTAAGATTATACAGTAGCGCAGTTGTAAATAAGTATGATTTATTTCTATAACATGCAAGGGAATATTTGCTTCTGCATGAACTTGAATGACTTCTTTGTCAAGATGAAGAATATTGATGGAAATCAGGCCGTGGAGTAATGGAGGCTTTCTGCAGTCCAGTTAGTTCTGCTGCTGGTGGGCTCAGAGTGGGTCTGCAGGGCCCCCTTCCCTCTCTCAGCCCATATTTATTATACTGTGTTTTTTATATATAAATAAACAGAATTCACACAGTCTGGTCACGACGTGGCAGGAAAGGTGTAAACTACATAACCACAATGTAGGAACTCAGCCACATAGGGCTCTGGTGTGCCACTCAGCTTCAATGAAGACCAAAGGGGAGCCAAAGTTATAACTTATGGAGGCAAACCACTGTGAAAGGAATTGTTTGGCATTTTTGGAAATACACTTGTTTGGTTTCTGGAGTTAAATGAGAAGTTTCTCAGAGCTGAGAAGCAGAGGCTTTTCCACACTGCAAAAATCTGAATCTTACCAAGTGTATTTTTCTCATTTCTAGTCAAAATATCTCATCACATTTAAAATAAGACATAATCACCTAATTATTCTAATTATCACCTAATTCAAGATTTTCTTTTCTTTTTTTTTTTTTCTTTTGCTTAATCCAAGCAAAAATTTTGACTAGAAATGAGAAAAATACATTTGGTAAGATTTGATTTTTGCAGTGTACGGCATAAATCCTGAAACTTGGCACAAATTCATTAACTTGTGCTGGGGAGTAAATAAGCCTGCATATAGATAAAAGCTGCAGTGCTTGATCATTTTTAATATTATTAGGCAGTCTTTAATTACCTTTCAGTTTACACTAATTGAAAAGGTCTGACAGGATGAGACTGCAGAAACTCCTTGCCTGTGTTTTTGCGCTTTAAAAAATCGTCCCTGTGACTCCTTGATCTTGTTTAATTGTGGGTGTTTTCAGAGAGATATGTCACTGACAGCTGTGATTACCAATGGCTGAGATTCAGTCAGATTCTGACAGACACAACCTCGATGTAACTCTTCTGTTCTCTCCATGGTTTGATGTGGAAGCTTGGAAAAGTGGCTTCCTTTTTTCCAATAACAGCATGAAATGACCTCAGGTTCATCTATCTTTATGTCTGTGTAGGTTCTCATTTTCCCAGGTCATCATTCTTCTTGGTAGTTCTCCTCGGTTCAACTGGACTGGTTAGGGCTTTTGAAAATGTTTCGTCTCTCATCCAAGAGACTTCAGTTCATGAGGCAGAAGAAGTGAACTGAAGAGGTCTCTTG